>QEPC01009299.1:3531121-3550399 GCA_003113815.1 Sphenodon punctatus
TCTTTTAGTTGTTTTAAATTTGCCACCCATGAGTTCCACACCACTCATGATTTTATAGACCTCTATCATATCTCCTCTCAGTCGTCTCTTCTCCAAGCTGAAGAGTCCCAATCTACCAAGCCTCTCCTTATTCGGGAGCCCTTCCATGCCCTTGGTCATTTTTGTTGCCCTTCTCTGTACCTTTTCTAGGTAACGTTTCCAAAGCAACATTACTTTAAATCCTGCCTGGATTACACATTGTAATTTAAATGCAAGAATACTTTGAAGCCTCCCCATGCCCCCTTGGGAAAATGTCACACAAGTTCACACTTGTACTACTTCATACTACCTGCAGCAGCATGAAGCTGTGACACGAGTCTAATATTTTCACTAGTATGAACTGGACAGTCACTTCATCCTCAAAGTTCCTTAATGTAGCGAACACCGTCTACATGGCAAACTGCTCATCTGAATAGATGTGTGGGGAGGTGCAATCCGGTCATCCACACACTGGCCACCTATGGCCATGTATGGAGCACTCCTGAGAAATCCAGAGTGCCCCATGCAGGCCAAGGTGGATCCTCCATGTGGGAGCCATCCATGGATGTGGGGAGCCATCCATGTGAAATGTTGTCCATGCACTTCCTGTGCATGGCTGCCCTACACCCGTCCTACACAGTGGCCATGGGCCCCTCTCCCCACTGCTCTCATTTAAGAACACCCAATGTTCCCTCCAGCCCCACCATGAGCAAAGTCACTGCACAACAGTGCTTAACAGGCTAGGTTTCATTTTAAGTTTAGGATGGTGTGGTTATTCCAACTGAATTCCTAGCTATAATATACTGATGCCCTAAGTAAAGTCAGTAAGGTAAGCCACTTCATCTATTCCTGAAGAGTTCATCTGTTAATCAGCGGCCACAATTCAGAATGCTTTTATCTTAATCATACATTTCTGCTGCTTTATGGCCACCTTTAAGCAATATGGAGTAGAATTTTACATAAGGTAATTAGTATGCTGCAGCTATTTATATTCTTCACTTGGCACCTAAAGATCTCAGCACTTCACAGCATTGGGCCCTTCTGCTCTATGTGACAATTACCAAGGTGTTACTAGACACAAAGCTAGCATGTTGCCATGTTCCTTCCTGATAGGCAAAGGTAATGAAATGGAGCACTACAGGAATAGAGAGCAAGACACTGGACTGACTACATGAGTTACACTTTAGCTCCAAGACATATGCATAAGTAAAACTGATGTTCTATGGTACATATATTTGATTTTCTAACATGTAAAGAAAGGTGGCAGAGGAGATAGAAATAGGAGCACCTGCATCTATACATACAAGAGGGGAAAGGGAATGTATCTGCCGCCACTGATTTTTCTATTCTTCTGAAATCCAAACATTTAAGTAAACCTGTATTTTTATTAAATTCTTCAATGTTCATACCAAGACTGCCATTCGCTGTTCAGAGTTTTCTGCCTTGCTGAGATGACCACCATGTCAAGAATTGAGAGTTTTATCTCCTCCATTTGAAACCATATTACTACAATGGACTTACTAGTGCTGGCACCCACCCCAGTATAATGGATTCTCTACATGCATTTATTCATTTCACAGCAACTCCATTCTTGGGAAAGCATTTACAAATTGAACAAGGGAACTACCTGTGCTTCAAGCATGACGTTTGAAACAAGGTTAATTTTAATAACAAAAGTTGAGGAGGGGAGCAGAGAAAGAAATAGGCCAACTTTTACAACCTGTGCTGAAAGTGAGAAGCGGATGCTACAAAGGCAGTGTTCACTCACTGCATGTAATCTCCCTAGCTTAACTGTCCACATCTCAAACTTCTAAAACAATTTTTCTGGATAAATATTAGATTCCATAATATTTTGGGGAAAATATGCATTGAGCCCAGATCACCTGCTGGCATCCTTTCTGCCACCAAAAGATGTTTACCCTTTCTTCCTTGCTGCCCCCTATGCCTGAAGCTCTCTCCATGAATGCATTCACTCTGCTCTCCCCCCCCCACCTTCAAATGCCTCCTAAAAACCTACTTCTTCCATCAGGCTTTCCCTCACTTCTCATCCCTACATCCTGGTCACGAATGCTCCCTCTTTCATCCTTTCATTCAGGAGTTCCCCTCTACTCTGTAACTAACTCACGGTGCACCTGCAACTTCTCAGCTTAATAAATGTATTCCCATCTCTCCCTTTGTTTGCCTCCCTTGCATTTAGTTAATGGTTGTACAGCATGAGGTACATTGCTGGCACTATATAATAAATAATGTGCATTTTTTAAAAGTTCTACTGCCTATACAGGCAGTTCCTGTCAGTTTTAGAGGTTACAGCCGATCACTATTGGTCTCTAAGATAGGGAAGCACTACCAAATATAACAATCCAACATCCCTCCCAGACAAAATGATCATTATTTCTGAAATGGATACCAAATAGGAATTAGTTATTTGAGCAACATTTGCTGTACTAAAATCAGGGAAAGCAATCACATATTGATGTAAGAGAGTGTCGCATGCAGTCCCAGCAGATTTCAAACCCTTCCAACATCTCTACATAAAGTACAAAAACTAAGGCCTGTGAAAGGGCAGATATGCAGCATAATCAGACAACCTATGCAAATTAAAATGCTCTAGTCTAGCACCAACAAGTTGTAAACTGATGGAAGATTTTTATTTTATTAATTTATTTTTAAAAGGCAATGGCAGAATAAACACAAAACATAACCTAATTTACAGTTGCTAACCTCCTTGCTGTGCAGTATCAAAACAGCACTGCATTTTTAGTTTGTAAACAGAGCAGTCAGATTCAGCAAAAGAAACACTTGGTAACAAGCAACCTCCCATGACAAGGGTCACAAGTTAGTCACAAAAAATAAAAAGAGTTCACAAATGAGAATAATCTTTCCAGAGGTTATGTAGCAATCAATACACTCCACAGAAGGGACTGTAGGAAGCCTGTTTTGGTGCAAGATCGCCAATATTTTTAGATGTTTGTTAGCCACCCCAAGCTGCTCTTACAGGAGGGGGCCCGAGTATAAATTGTTAAAATAAATAAATATTAAATCACTAGTGCCTTAAGTCAAAATATACACCTCTGCAACCAGATTCTCTAGGTTTTATGCTTCAAAAGTGACACCATATTATTTCTGGAGGCTAGAGCTAGTAAGCATCATTTAAGCAAGTTTCCAGCTTCAGTTGGAGGCCTGATCTGCATTGCAAGAGACAAGTGAATGTTTTTCAGGTTAACTCTCAGGAAAGCTTATGTTAGGTAGGTGTAACAGTAACGATCCTGGAATACCTCTCTCACTTGCCAGGTAACAAGAGCTGGTCTTGTTACCTGGCAAGCTGCTCTCAGCACTTCAACTCGCTGTGTTTGAAGTCAGATCACCGAGGTTTCAATTGATAGCGAACCAGCAGCCCCAAAGGCTGCGCCCAAGGTCTTTATAGAATCGTTTCGACTCGAGTACTCGCTGCTGCGCAGAGATCCCAGCACAGGGGGGCGATGCTGCCTGCCAACCTAAAGACAAGCAGCATCAGGTTCTGGCACTTGTCATTGCTGCAACCCGCCCGCATCACGGGGCAGCCCCACTGCTGCCGGCACGGAGAGGGGAGAGCATACCGGGGCGCCCCAATAATCCTTTTAACGGCGGCACCGGGGGGGGGGAAGAGAGAAAGGAAGAAGAGAGAGCAGAGGAGGGATGAGGAGTCGCTAGCTTATTGACAGCCCCCGCGCCTCTATCCGCGCCGCTTTTCAGCCAGGCCGCGCGATAAAGCATTTTGAACAGGTCGGGCTTCAGTGTCCCGCCCGCCAAAGCACCAACTAGGGCGCAGCTGTGGGGCGGGGAGGGAGGAAAAACAGCTGAGCCCCGTGCCCGCCCCCTACCCGACGTTAACGGTCTCTGGAGCCTAACCCGCCCCACAGAGCCATTAAGAGAAACATGCAGGGTCTGAAAAGGGGGCAAGAGGACTAATGGGGGGGAGGGGCACTCACCTGGGCCAGGCCGAGCGGGGAAGCCGGGGGAGTACCTCAGCGGGGGTTTGAAATCACTAACGGCGTCCGCACCTCGTAATGTTCCGAGTCCTCATTGGTCGCTGCCAATGCCGCCTACGTTCTCAATCTGTCACTTTATTGGACAGTTTGAATCCGGCATCTGCTCCGCACGGCCCGCGCTCTTAAAAGGGCAGCTCTAAGGCTAGGCCTAGACTCCCTGCTACGCAGCTCTTGGTTGTGTTATACAGGGTTCCTCCCCTCTTCTCTTCGGGGACGGAACAGGTGCGCGGGCCAGGGGCTGATGGGCGGGGAACCCGGTGCAGGAAAAGGGAAACCGTCGCTGGGCAACAGGCTCAAAATGTGTTGTGCTAAGACAGACCAGGCAGAGACTAGACGGAGTCGCGGGAGAGTAGGAGGCCAGGAAAGCTGGGACTCCCGGTTATCTTGTGTTAAAAGAAAAAGGGGAGGGGGGTGCTACATGAACCTGAATGGTAGCCCCTTCCTACAGGCCTGCAACAGGTGGCCCCAGGTATAGGTACGAGCAAGAGATTGGGGTCTGCTTTAAAATAAAAAAAAAAATCCCAAGATGCCTTAGCTGAATAAATAATATCTCAGGGCCACACAATCTGCTTCTCTAGGGAAGGAAGAATAATAGTCTCCCAAAAGCAGCTTGTTCAAAGCTGACCATTGCAAATTTTCCCATCTCTTCCTCTGTGGTAGGTAGGATTGGCCTCCCAGAAATAGACTATAGTAGTGGGAGCCTTTGCTCCTGTGGAGAGCATAAATAGTGCCATACTGGGTCATACCAATCTCCATCGAGCCCAGCTTCCTGTCTCTGCCAGTGGTCAATCTCAGTTGTTTGGAAGAAGTACCCGGGGCAACCATTTCCCTTTGTCTACTCCCAGCTCCCAACAGTAGAAAGTTACATCCCCTTCTAAACCTATTATGCTAATAGCTGTTAATGGACCCACCCTCCAGCAACTTATCCAATCTTTTTTAAAACTCTGCTATATTACTGTCCTTGGCCACATCATCTGACAACAAATTCCACAAGTTAATTATACATAGAGTAAAAAAAAAAACACTTTTGTTTTAAATCTACTACCAGTTAGTTTCATGGAGTACTAGTTGTACTATTTGAGATGGTAGCCATCTGTTTCCTATTTATTCATGCCACACCACTCATGATTTTATAAATCATGGGAGTAACTTTGGCTAAAATCTGTGGGGGATGCCAACCAACATAAGCTGCACCCCCATTTGTCTAGAATTACAGGGAGAGGAGATTTGTCAGGGACACATCACCTGTAATAGTTACACCCATACTTGCTTAGGACCTTGTGGAGCAGCAACTGGCCACCAGACCAAAGTTCAAGTGGCTAATGTTTAAAAAGATACAACTCCTGAAGCCTGGAAGAACATGATATTCCTTTAGTTTTTTAAGCATAGCTACTGGTACTAAGATAAGTGCATAATTCCTTCCAGTAATCCCTTTTTAGGAGGCACCCCTCTTTGACTGCTGAAGCCTCCTGTCCCTCTTTCAAAGGGGTCAAAGTCCTTTCAGGGCAGAGCATACCTCTCAACCCCTGAACTCTGAAATGAGGGACAGTGACACAAAATGCAGAACAATTTGCATATATACATATGTAAATTCAACAGTCCATTGATTAACTATGAAGCTGCGCTGGAAAAAACTGTAAATAGTTCAGGGCTCGCTATCATATCCATACAATAACCTCTCTCATAAGCCAGCTATCCCCACACTTCCCTTAACTGCCATTACCTTCTGAACAGACAATTATCTCATGAAGGCCCAGATCCCTGCCCTCCTATGCCCTCGTCAGGGTGGACGACCAGTTAGGTTGGTTCACCCCTGGAGACTAATGGATTCAATTGGTTTCCAGAAAACTCTGGGGGGATTTACCCACTGACCTTGATGGCTACTCTGTCAATAGCCTGGTCACTTTGTGGAATGATGTCCTGACCATGGCCATCGACACGATTACACCCAGGCATCCACTCCCACTGCTGCAACAGCATAGGTCCCCCTGGTATACAGGAAACTCAGGCAGCTGAAGCATGAGGATAAGCAGTTAAAGTGCAGGTGGTGCTCAACATGTGCTGAAGCTGACCAGTTGTGGCATAGATCATTTGAGAGGGACTATTCCATGACTGTGATGGCAGACCAGAAAGCTCTCTTCTTCGCTATCAGAGTGTCTGCAAAGTCTTGTCCTGTGGAGCTGTTCCAGATGGTGAATGGCCTGATTAATCCAGCTAGTCTCTCCTATGAACTAGAGTAATCTATTGCCTGCTGTGAAATTTTTATTTGACTACTTTACAGACAAAATCACTCATTTTGATTGCTGCTTGCAGGAGGGGCGGGATATAAATATATTAAATAAATAAATAAAATACTCACCATGACTTGGATTCTGCTTTTTCAACTGCAGTCAGAGACTATTTTTAAATGAGATGCCCGTGTGGACACCCAGTGTCAACATGGGGGAGCATCTCATTTAAATATGGAGGTGCATGAGTGCGTGCTTCCACAACCCATGCATCTCCACCCACCCCACTAATGGAGCAATTGGTGAAAAGGTGGATTGCTCCATGAATAGAGGTGGGTGGGTGCCCATCTGTGCCCTCCCCCACCACTCATGGCCCACACAGCGACGGTCCCCCTGGACACACACACACACCCATTTAAAAATAGCCAAAATTTGGAGCCATCAAAGCTCAGCTTTGCCCTGTTTGGATTAGTTTCAATTAGTATCACCCACCAATGCGTGGAGTGTGCTGGAGATTGTGAATTAGATCCTGGCCTGGCCTGCCTAGTGAAAGCCAGCTGAGAGGTATTGGGGCTGTTGCTAGCTGGGGTTGTCAACACCGAAACCCTCAAAACCACAGTTCTCCAGCCCCCACTCAAGAAACAACTACCTTTGGATATTGACTCCCTGGCCAGCTATTGCCCTGTCTCTAACCTTCCCTTTTTAGGGAAGGTTATTGAATGGGTGGTTGCCCAGCAGCTTCAGGCTCACCTTGATATTAGATTCCTGGATCCATTTCAGTCAGGCTTTCATCCAAGGTATAGCACAGAGACTGTACTTGTGGCCTGGGTCAATGATCTACACCTGGAGATCGACAAGGGGAAGTCATGCCCTATTGATTTTGTTAGACCTTCACGGCATTTGATACAGTTGATCATGGGGTGTTGTTGATGCAATTGTGGGAGCTGGCAGGGGTGTGGAGGACTGCTTCTGAGTGGTTCCATTCATTCCTGTCCGGGAGGTCCCAGCAGGAGGTGATGAAAGACTTGCTCACCGTCCCCTTGGGACCTCCCCTATGGATTACTGGCTAATTGTGTAACTTGGAGGGGACTGGAATCCCTGTTACTGAAGGGGTCTGACCCTCACTGGTTACTCACGTTCGCAACTTTGGAATGCGTCTGGACCCTTTGCTGCGCCTGGACTACGAGGCTGCACGCAGTGGTGACCAGAAGCACTCTTCACCAACCTCATCTGGTGAGGAGGCTGCATCCCTTTCTTTTGGATTTCAATTTGGCCAACATCATCCATGCTTTCATCACCTCGAGGCTAGACTATTGCAATGTACTTTACATGGGGCTGCCCTTGATGACTGTTTGGAAGCTGCAGCTGGTGCAGAATGAGGCAGGCCAGCTCCTTTCAGGGGTGGGTTGATGTGAGCACATTACACCTGTGCTTTACAGTCTGCACTGGCTACTTATAGCTTTCGGGGCACAATTCAAGTTGCTAGTTCTGATCTTTAAAGCCCTAAATGGCCTGGGCCCCACATATCTGAGACATCACCTTTCATTCTATGCTCCATTAAGACCCCTGCAGTTGGCCACGAGCACTCTCTTGCAGGTACCACCTGCTAATCACATCAGCTGCTGACAAGGTCCAGGTCTGAAGCCTTGACCTGCTGATTTTTTTTAAAGAGAAAGAATTACTCTGCTCCCCTATAGAGTGTGTTGTGGTTTTTGTTTGTTTGTTCATTTTTTAATTTCAAAGACTGCAAGGAGAAGAGTAATTACGTGTAATCAAGGAGAGGACACTATTGAGTCCCTTAATTATAGCATGGGAGGGGCTGCTTTGAGCCTGCCTGGAGAAACCTGCTTGGCAGTTTCAGGCTGAAGGATCCAACTCATTGTCCCCATTGATGTCTTGCAGATTGCTCTCCCTCACCCCTCCCTTTGTAATGCAGAACTTAACAGCAGTTTTCTGGAACCTTGGGACAAATAACAAAAGAGGTGTGAAATTAGGGATGTCCTGGGAAATCCTGGACACTTGAGAGGTATGGGAGGGAGAGAGACAGACAAAGAGATGTGTATTCAAGTCTCAGGTACCTCTTTTCTGGATGCCTCTCAGAAAAATGCTTGAGAGACCAATGGGGGAAGATGATGGACTGATAAGCAGGAGATGCATGCTTATTTACGCGTGAGAGGAGTGAAGCGCATTCACTGAGGAACAGAGCATATTGGCCAAGGGGACGGGGCTTGTCCAGGCTACTCAAAATGTTAGGAGGTATGGCACATAGTAATGGTGGAAAACCAAGATGTCCACATCTTAGATGGCATGCCATGGTAGACAAAGATCTCACCCAATTTTAGGGAAGGTTATTGAGCGGGCGGTGGCGATCCAGCTCCAGGTGCATCAAGATGGCATTGGTTTCCTGGACCCTTTTCAATCTGGGTTCCACACCGGCTATGGCACCGAGACAGTGTTGGTGGCCTTGGTCGACGATCTCCGCCGGGAGATGGATGCAGGATGTTCGACATTTCTCATCCTGCTAGATCTCTCGGCCGCTTTTGACATCATGGACCATGGGCTGCTGTTGAGATGGCTGCGGGACCTGGGGGGTCTGGACAGGACTGTTCTTGAATGGTTCCGTTCATTCCTCTCGGGGAGAAGCCAGCGCGTAGTGTTGGGAGCTGAGACATCTTGACCCCGCGCTTTATCCGGCAGCGTTCTGCAGGGTTCTATTCTATCTCCATTGTTATTTAATGTATATATGCAGCCCTTGGGGGAGGTTGTGAGAGGGTTCGGGATGCGATGTCACCAATATGCTGATGATACTCAGCTGTACCTCTCTTTTTCAACTGACCCAGACCCTGCTGTCTCGGTGCTATCCCAGTGTTTGGAGGCCGTGGTGGAATGGATGTGGCAGAGCAGACTGAAGCTCAACCCCGATAAGATGGAGGTGATGTTGGTGGGGAGAGCGAGCGAGGTGTCGGCCTCCCTGATTGGGAGGGTTCACCCTCCCATAGCTCAGCAGGTTCAAAGTCTGGGGGTGTTTCTGGACGCGGATCTCCATCTGCAGCGACAGGTGGAGGTAGTCCGTACGTCTCCGGCCCGGACCTGGCCTCCCTCATCCATGCCTTCGTCACCTTGGGCCTGGACTACTGCAATGCTGGGGGGGCACAATGGAGAGGGCATTCTCGGTGGCCGGCCCGCACCTTTGGAATTCCCTCCCAGAGGAAGCTTGCCTAGCCCCAAGCCTTTTAACATTCCGGTGAATTTGCAAGACCTGGCTGTTCACCCAGACCTTTGGGGAGGGGGGTTTAGGTTTTTTTAATCTCCTGCCACCCTTATTTATTGTAGTTTTTACCCTAGCCTGTTTTATTGTTGTGATTTTATGTGTGTGTTAATATATTTTTATTATTTTTATAATTGTATATGTCCTTGGAATTGTTAGCCACCCCGAGCTATTCATGTTTTAATAAAATAAAATGATACCTGGTATTTTGTGTAATCGGATGACTGACTCGATAATCAAGTACCAATCAGACACCCAAGAGACTACCTGGAATTTTGGATTTCACCTGTACACGCCTCCCCGTCCCCAGACAAAATATGTAGCTATAGAACAGAATACCGAGCTCTCTCAAAGCTAGCCTATTTAATAGCTTGTTAACTCTCTGACATGTGGCTTATAAAAAGATATAATGAACAAAGGGGAATCTTGTCAGTCCCTGTTATTTCTGCTTCAGGCATCATTGCTTTGTGCGTTTGCGTCAAAGGTTGAGTTTAAAAGATTGATTCGGTACATATATATTTGATAGGTATTTCACATCATGATAACATTGTCTGAAACTTGGCAGTTTTCTTTCATTTCCTAATGTAGCATTAGTATTTCTGGATAAACTTTATTTAGATCCTCAGAAAAATGAAAATGGCATTTTGGCTATCTCTGCTATGTGGTGCTGGACTGTGTTTAACTAATAATAAAGAAGAGAATATTTAGATCAAGAGAAGACGGAAAGGAGACATGGATGAAGGGTGTGATGTTGTGTTCTTACGTTAATCAGGCAAAACTCACTGGCTTTCAATTCTCTCTCCTCATTGTACGTAAGTCTGACTTTGTAGCCATTAAGGGAGTAATTTTCCTTTCCTATCCAAGATTCAGGTTTGGGGTTTTTTGTTGTTCTTTTTAAAAACATCATACAGTTGCAATCCTGTCTATTTGCTTACCTCCAGATTTATCTGTTGCTTTATACCAAGTTGTTTTGTTTTATCATTTATAATTCTCTGTGGTTCCAAATTAAAAACAGGAATGAGTGGAACCACTCAAGAGTTGTATCACAAACCCCTGCCAGGTCTTGCAGTTGAGTTAGCAACACATTTAGATTTTTCAGTGGACACAATTGATCATAGAGTATCAGCAGGGTACAATTTCCCTTTTGAGGTTGAAATCAATGTGNAATATTTGAAAACGATCGTGTCTTCCCTTAATCTTCTTTTCTCTAGGCTAAACATACTGTTGTCTTGCAGTATACTTGGTGCTTCAGAAATAAATGGCAAAGTCTCTTTGGTTGAAACAGGCAAGCATCTTTGATCCACTCCCAGCTCAAACACAGGTTAATCAACTCTGGCTTGTTTCTACACACTGCCCCCTGCCACCTAACCCTGTGCAAAACGTGGGAGGGAGTAGTCGATCTGCCACTAACAAAGGGCAGATTGTGGACTCGATCCCTCACACACTACACCTACCCAGTTCCATCAGCCCTTCCTCATAGGACTTGCTTTCCAGACCCTTTATCATCCTTGCAGTGGGTTCAGAAGAAGGTGACAGTTTAATGTCCTTAAAATGACTGGACACCGTACCAGAGTGTGGTCTCACCGGAGCATAACAGAGTGAATTCATTACTTCCGAATCCTGTGACTGGGAAGCAATTCTTCTAATGTAGCCTAAAATTGCCATCAGCCTTTTTTGTGACCACATCATGTTGCTGATTCCCGTTTAGTTTGAGTCAACCACACGCCCTAGCTCTTTCATGTGTGCTGCCATGAAACAAGCTGTCCCCCATCTTAGTCTTGTAGGCTTGTTTTTTCTTTCCTAAATGTAGAACTCTACATTTCTCTTTTTCTAATTTCATTTTGTTAATTTCAACCCACTTCTCAAACCTTTCAAGATTATTTTTAGATTCGAATTCTATTTTCCAAGGTGTTATCTACCCCTCCCAATTTCAAGTCGTCCCCAAACTTGATAAATATCCCAGTAGTGCACCAGCAATGTACGAGTGATGTTAATGAGGCTCTGCTGGCAGAAGCACATTTCGTTTTGCAGCTGTTAAGAGTTATGTTGCACTCCTACTTCAGGCTCACTCAGTCCTTGTCCCCAGTGCACAACCCTCTTAGCTTGGCTGGTGTGCTTCCTACTTTGGATGCTTTTAGACAAGTGCCCCCTCGCCCCCCGTCCTGCATGCTGCAGGACTGAATAGGGTGCCAATGTATTCCTGCACCATACATGATGGGTGGGTGATGAGTGAGGAGGCACTTGTCTAAAAACACCCTTTGTTGCTGTCCTCAGGCTCATTTGAACCCCTTTAGTTCCCCTGCTCCATCCTAAATTTCAGGCCACTGTCCATATTGCAAGTATAAGGTGGCTCTCCCTTCAAGTGTTCTTGGTTCTGTTTTGGTATTGTTTCCCCACCTCAGTTGATGGTAGGCACTACCTCTATACCTCTCCCAAATCCTGCTAGGTTAAGAAGCAAGTAAATGGCTCTGGCTCTCTGCACTGGTAGTGTAATTGACTTGGTTTAAAAAATTGGGGCACACGTACTTACAGGCAAGCACAGCTGACAAAACCCACCTACTAAACAGTAGAAAGTTTGCACAAACACAATGGACCTGTGTAAAGAGGAAGGAGTCTAGGACCACCCAGTTGTCATCCCCACACTTAAATCAGCCAGCTGAATTCTGCTTTGGAAAGTAGGCTTTCCAAAAGTTTTCTGCTGGACTGAATAGACTTGTCTGTCACCGAGAGATTGCTGCATAATGAATCTTGAACATCCACTGCTGTTTTAAAAATGGTTCCAGAGTTTGAGATGGAACTATCATCCCTCTCATGAAAGTTGTAGTGCAGGCAGTGTGCCTTGTGGCTAGGAATGGGAGCCAGGTGGCAGAACACCTGGATCTTATTCCCAACTTTACTGCTGATTTGCTGTGTGGCCCAGGAAAATTTACTTCTGCTTTCTGTACTTCTGTTCTTCCACCAGTAGCATGAAAATAATTAAACTTACTTTTCTGCCAGGGCAGTTGTGAAGATAAACTCATCAGTCTTTCTATTAACTAAAAATTGGAAAAATGTAAAGGGGATGACGGAATCTGCATGGGTCAACAGAGTGTGGTTCATCTTCTCAATGGAGAAAACTTCTACAAAAGCAAACTTCTACAAAAAACAAAAGAACTTCTTAGCTACATGGTCCTCGATATGGAACTTTCTACAACTATACAAAAGACCGGATGGAAAAGTACATTACCTCCATGAAAAGGAAATTATCTGAAATGCCAAGAGAACTGAAGTATAAACAAACAAACAAAAAATATATACCTCTGATACATTGAAGGAAATAAAGGGGGGGGGGGAGATAATAAAGGTATATAATATACAGCAATATGTTATATGTAACACGGGCGAAGGTTGTAACGCCCGAAAATGAAAGAAATATTTGTGATACTTTGGAATGAATATAAATAAAGAAAACTTAGTCAAACAAACAAACAAACAAAAAACCTCATCAGTCTTTCTAAAGTGCTTTGAGATCCACAAAGGGAAGGGGCTGGAGAGGCACATAAGTATTATTGCCAGCTTCATATTTACACTACTAATACTGAATAGTTTAGCAATTACTTGTGTTATTGTCCAATTTGAGACTTCATTGATTAAAGTGCTATAGAAACATTGGATAAATCATGCTCAGGAATGGGAAGCAACTCCTTTTTCCTCTTCATTTCCAAGAGCTGTTTTATACAAGCGTCACAGCTCATTAGGGAAATAGCATGGATTAAATGAGGACTCCTGCAAAACCGCAGAAGGGCAACAAACTTTCCACAGCGCTCTCCAGAAAGACTGAGCTGCCACACGGGGAAGGTGGCAGCAAGAGCTTTTGCATTTGAGATGGAGGTATATTATTCATGGCACTCTGCCAGTTTAAGCTGCAGTGCTGAAGGGGAAATATGTATTAGTCACATAGCCCTGCTCTCATTCCCATACTCTTACACCTTCTCCCAGCCCAACTGCTTCTTGAATGGAGAGGAGACTTCCTGCAAACCAAGACTGGGTTCCTCCTCTAACGGGCGCTTATGTAGCATTCATGATTCACAACCCAAAGTCAGACAGAGTGATTAAAAAAAGCTAAATTTATATTAAATTATCATCAGCCCCTAAAATACTGAACATAGTGGTTAAATAACTCCAGAAAGTCCAATCTCTCCAGTGAGTAACGTTAAAACCATTACACAGGAATGCAGGGGAATCACTGCCATTAGCTCAGGACAGACAGGAGAGAGGTTTGCTTTTTACACAATGAATCAGTGCTTAAGGAATCACCCCCCCAGCTTTGGCCTTTCCACATTCTGTGCTGTCCAACTGCAATGAGGGTCTTTGTCTCCTCAGCACAGGGACCGTGTACTGTGCATCCTGGAGGCAACATAGGGCAAAGGCTACTGGGGGAAAGAATCTCATTCCTGCTCGCCTCAGTAGTGAAACTAAAGCTGTAGAGATCTTACTTCAGCAGCTCTCTCAACAACTGCTGCAATGGAAGAAAGGGATTTACAGAAGAGTTCCACTGTCTTGGGGTTTAGAATGTGCAACAACAGACCTCCTTTCCAAGAGAGAGAGCAAGAAGAGTGTTGGGTTCAGTTTAACAATAGCTGGCTGGTGAAGGAACTGACTGAAGTCAACTCAAGCACCTACTGGTTCAAGATGGTTCACTGAGCTACTAAACGGGCAGGTGTTAAATCACGTTTTTATTCCCCACCTAGATGTGTAATACACTCAACACAGCTAGTTTGGTGTAGATGGCTGGCTGCACTTCTACTGTGGCAGGGCCCTCCCTCAAGGCAGGCTCTCTCTCAGCCAGGTTTCAGCTCAACTCAGTTGTTCCTCTTATCCCTGGGCTTTTCCTCCTATCCCTGGGCTTTTCATCATGCCTGTGTATGAGGCAACATAGCCAGCCCAAGTCCATGCCACCTCAGGCCCATATCCAAGACAGTTTCTGTGGTCAATACCACCCAGTTTGAAGCCAACCAAAATAAATAAATTTAAAATCTAAATCTTTTCCCATTTGAGAGCAGAAAAAAAGCCCTACATAAACACCATGGGAGATCCCTAATCCACTTTTCATGGGAGTACACATCAGCCAGGCCAACTGGATAGGGGAGTGAGTTTCAGAACTGGCTTGGTAGTTTAATCTGAAGCCTCCCCACAATTGAAGAGGCATCACTTTCTTTAGCTGCCTCCTTTCTCAAGGGGGTAGAGCAGAAGCTTGCAGCAGTCTTCTCTTGCCCCACGCCCCTGCCTATCTCAGACATACCTGTGCTAATTTATCAATCTATACTACATAGCCATACATTTCAACAGTGATGTGGGGTGGCAAGTTTTCCACAGAAAATATTCTGCTATATTTTTCCAGAATATTTTCTGGTTCTAAAAATGCATTGTTTCATAAAATCAATTAGTAACATAATGAATGGATACCAATACCTAACTCCAATAAAAATAATTTCCAACTAAAGGTTTGAGTTTGTTTGAACATTTAAATCACATTAAGTGCACTTTATTGAATTTCCCCTCCTAGTTTAGTTCCAACTACTTTTGGCTATTGTAAAAACTTTTGAGATATTTATCCAGCACGTAAAATTAACACAGTGTACTTTTTGAGTTTTGTTTACTAAGTACAAGTCAAATAAACATGCTAAATCAAATCCCAGTTGGTTTAGTGCATTGGGAAAAATTTCAGAAAATTTGCATCGGAACATTTTCCAATTCAAAATTTTCCAGAAAACCCACATCACTGCATTTAAACTGAGTGTAACACTGAAAACCTTTCCTGCATGTAACTGAAGACAAAATAAAGTGGGTATTAATTCAACTATCAACTATCAGTACATAGGTTGGGAACCACTGGGGTAGAGATTCTATTTTATCCACTAATGGAAAAGCTTTCTGGGAAACTCACCCTCATTGAAATCACCACTCTTTGTAGCTTTGGCTGTGTCCTTTTCCAACAGCAGTGGGAGATAGGGACAGAATACTTGAGGGGACTTCTCTCCAGGACAGTTTCCAAACACAGAGCTTGGGATATAACCTTTGCTTTAGTTAAAATTCATAGGAGATGAAGGCAAAAACAAATGTTTTTATGAGAAGAGGCAGGACAATAGGGAAGCTGAGGTATGGAAATAATCTCTCCCTTTTTGTTCCCTGAACTGGGTTACAGAGAAGATAGGAAATTAAAACGGGAGTCCCAAAGAGGATGACTAACACTCTATGAAGACTAAACTACTTCAGATTTGGTTTGCATATAGGTTTCTGTAAATCCTGCTCCAGGCACACATCAAAGCACCAAGGCGTAGCAGGAAGTAGCTGTGAGCCATCACTTACACACTGCTTTGATAGGAGCCCAGCACAGGAGAAATATCTGAGACTGGAAGGCCAAAATATGGCTAGGTCCTTGTACAGCTGATGGGAAGAAAAAAGGCCTATGCAAAGAGATTTGCCTACAAAAGTGAAACTTAGATAATGTGCAGCTCAAGTTTGATAGTGGCTCTTTAGAAACATGCCCTAGGGCTTCATGTTTATTGTCTTGGACACCAGGTCAAATTTATCCACAGATAAAAAGAGGAAAGGGTCCTATCATGGGACTGTTATTGCCAGCACTGCAAACTGCCCTTGGGATGAGAGAAACAACCTGAATTTCCCATTTCACACAGCACCTGTATAAGTGAGCTACAGGCCAGATACTGTCTTCAGTGTCATAGGTTTGCACCAATATAACTGGTTGGCTCTTTAATTGGAATTCCAGTTGGCGATGCATGTATGGAACAGAATCCCACTCATTCCATCTGAGCTAGGTTATTATGGGGCTAATGAGAAGAAAGAGCAGTAAGAACAAATTCAGTCCTCCAAGAAAGCAGCTGTGATTCCATACACACAGGGAACAGACATGGAAGTGCTATTTGTACACAAGTCACTTTACAGAACAGAATGATGCTTTAAGAAAGGGGCAGGTGCTGATGGCAAGAAGAACCATAAGCAGCAGGAGCAACGTCCATTGCCAGCAACAGACATGTGGAGTGTTGTACCCCTAGGATTCATCATATTCCATGTGGCGTTTGCCAGCAGCTGGGGAAAGGGCAGCAGTTTCACAGCATGAAAAGATGGCAGTGATATCCTAATGACACTTGTCATGAAATGGTAGCTTTGTTTGCTTTCCCCCCCAGTCCCTACCAAAGTGCCCTGGTGCTATGTCACCACTTCCTTCAGTTCAGAAACTCACTCCTCTACCCAACCCAACCCTTTCCTCTCCTCAAGGCAGAAAGAGTGCAGTGCAAAACCAACTAGTGCTGATGGCCTCTGAGTGAGTAAGGGGGCATTCGGGATCAGGCTAGATCAGGAGCGGATACTGGAGCTTCTCTGCTTTTGCAGTGCCATGAAATGAGGCAGGAGGTGCAGGGTACTTGGGCCAGCTTGTGCACTAGACTGAACAGAATCTGAATCACACTCAGCCCAGAAGACTTGCTGCAGAGGTTAACATGGCAGCTTGTAGGAAAAGGGAACATATAAATAAAACCACCAATATTGAGAATGAGCCAAAAGGGTCTCTAGGGTCTGTCAAAACCAAACAAAAGGGCAAAGTCCAGCCCAAGCTCTTTGCCAAAAGGCAGTCAGTGTCTCTGGGCTCCTCCTTGCATGGCAGGCAGTGTCCTGTCTCATCCGTGAGAAGGCTGACAGGGGGGAATGGCTGGGGGTTTCCAAAGTAGTGCGTCCTTTAGACCTCGCTCTCGGTTGAGGGCTTGCGTTGGTGTTTCCAGCCTGTGTCAGGGAGGGAGCCACGCCGCTCAGGCGTGGCTGCTGCTGTGTTGACACTACTGCACTCGGACTGCTCCTCCTGCAGCAGTTGCTCAGTTTCAGTATCGTCCAGTGAGCCGGAGCTGGCCTGGATAGAGACTGTGTCAGTCTTCATGCAGACATGGTCCCGGAGGATCCCTCCTCGAGAACTCCGTATCTGCTTGAGGTCATCCCATTCAGACTCGTCACCGGACAAGAGGCATATCCCTTCTACAATCTTGATTTTTTCCTTGGTGTAACTGTGATCAGGACCAGCCTAGGAGGAGACAACAGAATGAACACATCTGCAGAGGCTGTCACCTCTAGCCAAAGAGCAAAGCAAAAGCTGGAACATGAGCAAGGAAAGAATCAAACAAAAGGGATGGAGCTCAGTGGAGTAACTGGCTTCTGCCATTAGCGCAGGCAGGTCATTTCTAGCCTCCCCACCCCCTTTGCACTGATCTGCCTTGGAGACCTCAGACACTTGCAGAGATGTCCTATTCCAAGCTCATAGCTCCTTCAATCCATTGGAAGGAGGGTAAAGGCATAACCTTATTTTTATCTCTGATTAATACAGCCAGGGAGGGCCCCAGGGCAGAAGTATTGTGGATTTCATCATGCTGCATGTGGGGGACTGGGATATGGTTCAGGACTTTGAGGTCTTGTTTAGGGTGGAGTCTAGACATTTCCCATTATGTCTAAGTATTTATAGTGGTGCCTTTCCCCTTGAAGATGTCTTTGATGGAACTGATGGTTTAAATAGAGTTAGGGCCAGGTGGACAACAGTCAAGGCTATTAAATTGTTTGATTTCCTCTGGGATCCCAGACAGTTGGTCTGGAGGGACACGACCCTTGAGAGGGAAGATCCTGATATTATGGTCCTCAAGGAAGAACTTTTTCAGATCCTTGATACCATAGGACAGGATATCTTATCTCGGGAGTCCACACATCAAGTGCAGTCCAAGAACGGTTGGTTTGACAAAGACTGCAGATCGATGAAGTGTTCCCTTACTAAGACAAAAAAGGATTGGCTGGCTCTGCCTATACCATCCCGCCATAATGCCTATATAATTAGGAGAAATCAGTATAAAAAACTGCTACAGGAAAAGAATAACTACGAAATCAAATTTTGGGCATCCCTTAATCTAGCAGCAGAATCACAGGATTCATCTAAATTCTGGTCCCTCTGCAAACAGTATTGTAGAGGAAGGGCAGAGCAGAAGATAAATCCAATTAAGGAAACTACTTGGGTAGAGTTCTTTGGAAACCTCTATCGGGATACATCAGCTGATACAGAGGACATACAAGCATATCTGGAAGATACCGCTCGATAGTTACTGATTTTGAAGTGGTTGTCACAGAAATAGAGATGTTTACAGCTATTAGAAAATTGAAGTCCAATAAAGCCCCCGGGGGCAACTTCATTGTTGCAGTGGTGTTTAAAGCTAATCCTTATTGGTGGGCACATCTTCTCGCCAAATCTTTTACATTAATTAATGAAGTAAAACAGGTCCCGAGGAAGTGGGGCCAAAGTATTATTATTCCCTTCTTTAAAAAGGGTGATCCTAGTGATCCAGCCTGCTATCGCCCAATAAGCCTCTTGCCGGTCCTGGGGAAACTTTATGCTAGAGTCCTTCTAAATCCCCTTCAAGCCTGGACCGATGGTCATGATTTGCTCCTCCAGAGCAATCTGGCTTTAAGGTGCATTGCTTGGTAATGGGCTGCCAAACGCCTCTGACGCAATTCCTGTTCCCTCCCTGACTTCCTCCACTACAAATTCTCCCTCTCCTCGGCTATCTCCCTGGCTAGACAATGCTATTATGCCTCCAGGATCGAATCTTTCTCGTGCGACCCTCGCCGCCTCTTCTTTCGACTCCCTTCTTAAACCCCCCTGCTCTCCTCCACCCTCTTCCCTTGCTGTTCAGGATCTTGCGTCATTCTT
>QEPC01009299.1:3562571-3597640 GCA_003113815.1 Sphenodon punctatus
GTCTCTCAGATTGTAAGCTCTAGGGCAGGGAGCGTGTCTACTCAATTACTTTGTAAAGCGCCAGGTACATTGCTGGCACTAAGTCACAGCCTAGGTCACCTATGTTTGCTAATAATAATTAATAACTAGTAGATGCAGGAATTAGGATGGTCCCATATACCTGTCTGCCTCTGAGGGGAGACCACAATAATATCCATAAGCCCCTCAACATTGGCCAAGACAGTCTCCTTGTTCCGACCAGAATACTTGTACACTCGCTGGATAGATTTGGTTTGCCAGTCAGTCCAGTAGATCCATCTGTCTTGCTGCACGGAGAGAAAAAACACAGCATTAGGACAATTAGTCATATACATAAAAAGAAGCATATTGATGGGACTCGGGTTTCCAGGCGCAGCCTCTTCCTGCTTTGTATAGAACAGAAGCTGGCTCCCATCCCAGAGCTGCTTAGCTAAACTCCTTCTTTGAGAACAGCCTTAGGCAAATCCCAAACTGGATAGAGCAAGACACCAACTCTCCACCTTCCCTCAAGCAAGCCATGATATCGCTTCAGCAGCCCAGTCGTATGGGAAAAATCACTTCATCCACCATACCAGGCTCTTCCTTACCTGTGTCAGGGCAAAAGGATGGGTCACTTGGCTGACTAGCACTTGACGCAGCTTCCCATTGAGATCAGCACTCTCAATGCGGTCAAGGTGTGCATCCACCCAATAAATCCTGTGGGGAAGAAGGATGGAGGTGAGACCAAGCCCCTTGGCAACCTGCCACCCACACTCATTCCCTTCACTTATGGGTTGCTCACTTGCCCTAAGCTGCCTCAAATTAGGCAGAGGCTTCTGAGTACAGAACTGAGAGGGCCAAGGCTCTGATCTACTGGATACAACCACATCTCTCACTGACCTCCTTGTGTCGTAATCTAAGGTCAGTCCATTTGGCCAGCCCAAGTCAGTATTGATCAGGATTTTACGTTCAGAACCATCCAAATTTGCTCGCTCAATCTTAGCAATGTGACCCCAGTCTGTCCAGAAAAGATATCTGAAAAGAGGCCAGAAGCATGACCCACAGGGCAGAGAAAACACATAGACATGAAACATATCATTACAGAGTTTAGGGAAATTTCTCACTCATGGACTAAAACAGTGAATTCTAACAGGTTTCAGTTCCATTAATTTATCACACCCTTCTTCCCAGCCTTTGATCCCCACCTTCACTCGCTGCCTCTGCCCCAATCTTTGCCCCCAACCCATTGTTCATTGTCCTAATCCTTTCTCTAGTCTCCAGCATTGGCACTCCTTCAGAGTAGTTCTCATTATTTGGACACCTACTGTGCTCATCCCCTATTTCACCTTCCTCATCTCTCCTTCCTTCCCATTCTTTTCTGCTGAGCTGGCCTTTTGTAAGTCACCTTCCCACCTCCCTCTCCAGTTGGCCTCAAGCTTACCCTTTCCTGGGAAAGACAGCTATTGCTCGGGGTTCATCCAGGCTGTTATTGATAAGCACCTTCCTGCAGCTACCATCCACCCTGGCTACTTCAATCGTGTTGCGACCTGTGTCTGTCCAGTATAAATTCCTTGCCACCCAGTCCACTGCCAGGCCATCTGTTGTCTTCAGCCCATGACCAATTACTGTTTCCATGTTGCTGCCATTCAGGTCTGCCCTCCTGGAAAAAGCAGTATGAAACAGAGTGAGAAGAAAAAGAGACTCCTAGTGAGCCCTCAGGCCTTCACTGTGCCATTGCCTGGGCCTCTAGAGAATGCCCATTCCATCCCTGGTTCCAGCCCACACCCCTGGTCACCATTAGAGCTAAATGTGGCTCCAGAAATTAGCTCAGTGACACACACTCCTCTGTGCATAGCAGATGATGGACAGTGCTGCATCCCTGGGCTTTTAAAACAGTGCCCTCCTCGTCCTACTGGAGCATCCCATTCTAGGAGAAGAGACCATAGTACAAACACCAGACCAGCAGGAGGGACTGAATGCACAGCAGTTCTGACACTTAGCCTAGATACATTACTGGAGCATTGGATAGCACTGGGCAGGGAGCAGCTGAAAGCGGCCTACCTGATGACATCAAGGAAGACATCAGTGTAATAAATCTTGCCATCTACGCTGTCATAGTCCAGAGAGATGACGTTGTTCAACTCTGGGACGGGGACATGCACATCAGTGTGGTCACTGGTGTCCAGCGAGATGCGCCGGATAGAGCCGCGGCTGGAGAACAGCAGGTAGGTCTCTGGAGAAGGGTCACACGTCTGTTCATCACTCTTCAGCTGGATGCCAGTAGGGCAGGCACAGGAGAAGCCAGAAGGATGGGGCAGGCAGAGATGGGAGCAGCCACCATTCCTCACACCACACTTGTTAAAGCCTTAGGGAAGAAGACAGAGGGAAAAAATGAGTCAGTCAAAGAGAAGATCGTTCCTGTATGCAGCGTTGCTAGATATGCACATCTCATAATTCCCCACAGGATACAGAGTAGAGAGAAGGGCGTTCCCTGCTACACACTCTGTTCCTGCTTAGCCATGGAAATGAAGGGTTGGGAACTTGTCATTTGTGTTTTAATTAAATGGCACTCAAGGAAATCAAATCAAGTTGCAAGGAAGTGATTTCATCCTAACCATAATAAACCTTGTTGCTATTTGACTGTAGGTATCCCTTCGGGATAACTACCTAAAGCTTCGGCAGAGACACTGTGTTGTGGGGGTGGGCAACTCAGCTCAGTTTGCACGATAAGTGATCTCCCCCAAAGAAGAGCCCTCTGTGGTAGCTTCTGGACCCTTCTTGAGCCCAAATTCTAAGGCCATCCCAGGCTCTGAGGAAGCCTAGAAACTTACCAACAGGCCGTGCCCTGTCAATAGCCTGGATGTCCATCAGGCCGGGTAGATTTGCCCTAACTAGGATGACATCAGTGCCTGTGTCTTTGTTGGCTCTGTGAATGCTGCGAGTTTGCCAGTCAGTCCAGTAGATGTAGGAATCAAGCAGGGTAAGGCCATAAGGGTGCTGCACTGGAGACAGCAAGGTGCGACGGTTTGCACCATTCAAGTCTGCAGCTTCGATACGCTGAAGAAGGGGAGAGAAGAATTAACCTGTTCAATCACTTCCCCATCAATGCACCCTAAGCGAAAACTATGCCTATACAAAGCTGACACTGGAGTCCAGGCAAGTGGCATGCCTCCAGACTTCCATTCCCAACCCCCCTTTGCCATCCCACCTACATTTAGCATGTTAAACTGGTGCTTTATGAGGTAGCTTTGAGGACACCAGGACCCCCATATCAGAATTAAGCAGCATGAAAAGAGCAGACACCAACCTCCGTGTGCGCATCAGCCCACAGCAGCTGTGAGCCAGACTTATCCACTGCAAGCCCATTGGGCCACCCCAGATTGTTGCTGATTAGCACTAGGCGCTCGGAGCCATCCATCCCAGAGCGCTCCAGCTTGGCATTCTCGCCCCAATCTGTCCAGTACATATACCTGAGGAAAAGGGAAAGGTCAACAAGGTATTAGCAGAAAAGTCAAGAGACATTCTCTCATGCCTGCCCTCCTCTTCCTCCCATTCACCAGCACAGATCCCTGCCAGCACTCACCCCATCTCGTGATACAACACAATTGCCCTTGGGCTGTCCAGATTCTGCCAAACCAAAACCTTCCTCATTGACCCATCCAGGTTACCCACTTCAATCCGATTAGTTCCTGTGTCTGTCCAATACACTTTGCGGCCAATAGCATCCACTGCCAGCCCATCTGTTGTCAGCAGACCTGAGAGAGCAGAATTGTACTAAAGTAAAAGTTTATCCTGCCCATTACTAAGCTTGGGAGCTCTTTCCTGCAATATCCACAGGGCTTCTATCCCAAAGACTCCCTCCCTACCACCACTATAGACCTAGGAGCTCCACCTTGAAACACACCACCTCAGACTCCCATACAAGTCCTTCTCTGGGCTACCTGTGGAGAAATGGGATGTTATGGCAAAATATCCCTCACCGGTGGTGATGATGTCCTCATGCTGGGATCCATCCAAGCTAGCCCTGCTGATTTTCCGCAGCGTGCTGTCTGACCAGTAAACCTTTCCTGGTGGGGAAAAAGGACAATATCAGCAAACTCCTTCAAAATCAACAACCAAGCCTCCAAGAGATTATAGGCACACAGATTATTCTGATGGTCAGGAATGCCATGCAAATTAGAGACTCAACCATGTCCAGCAACTACTAATTGATCCTCTTAGAGTTATTAATACTCCCTTGCTTCTCCCTTCCCAGCCCCTTAGCAGGAGGCAAAATAGGGCATGGTGCTAAAGCATGGGCCATAGAGAGCTCACTGATGCTTTTGCAAAGGTCACTGTACAGCAGGGGGAAGGAACCTCAGGCCTGGGGTCCAAATGTGGCCTGTGGATAATTTTATTTGGCTCCTTTCCAGTTCCTGGATCTGGCCCTTGAATCCAGAGTAGTCAATGGGTTTACCATCAATCAAATGTTAACCCTACCCCGACTTGGAAATCCTGCCTCCTTGGTGGTTGACAAGTGCTGGAAGACCATCTTCCCTAGGTGGTACGTCTCTGGGGTAGGTCTCTCATGATGCTGTCTGAAAAGGGTGTGTGTGTCATATACCCCCTCTAAGAGATCCTTCCACTGACCCCACCCAATTGGCATCCCCATAGGCCTGCTCCTCAAAAGAAGGATTGAGCCCATCGGGTGTCATTTCCAGGGTAGGTTGATTTGTCAAAAATTGATCTAAGAACTTGTCCCACCACCCTCAATCAATCATCATGGGTTTCGTCCCCAAAGGTATGCCTCCTAAAAAGAAGAGTTGAGCTAATCAGGTGTTGTTTCCAGGGTAAAATGAATTGCCAAAAAGGGGTCATGTGATCCCTCTAGGAGTTCCTTATACCACCTATGACCAATTGGTTTGGGTTTCACAGTACACTAGCACCTTCTTGAGAGATGGAGCAGACCAATTGGTTGTCATTTCTGGGGTAGGATGACATGTCAGAAATGGGTCTTGTCATGTGACCCTTCCAAGAACTCTTTCCACCACCCTCAACCAATCGGCTTGGGTTTCAGCCCTCCCAGCGCCCCTCCCGAGAGAAGGGGTGAACCAACAGGCTGCCATTCTGAGGTTGGATGACCCAGACAGAAGGGGTTTCATATGACCCCTTTAAGAACTCCTTCCACCACCCTTGACCAATCAGCAAAAGCTGCAGCCTTTTACAACCTCCCAAAATGTTTGTGGGACAAGATGACCCACTGGAAGGGGTTGTGTGACTTTTCTAAGAACTCCTCCCACTGTCCTCAACCAATCTGAAAGGTTTTCAGACATGTAGGCCCATTACGGGGGTCAGGTGGGTCCCTGCGGAGCTTACTCATTGGGTGTGCACTACACCACCCATATTCAACTCTTGTGTATGAAAGGGGCAATTTTGTAAGGGGCATACATTTCTGAACACCGCATGGATCAGAGGGTGAAAACAAACAAGACAACAGCCCACTGGAGTCTGTGTTCAGTCCATTCAGCTCCCACTTACATCTTGCATATCCTGCCAAAAGTACAGGCAGCCCTGAGCATGTCTTTCATGAGCTTGCAGCAGGCAGCCCCCACTGGCAGCACCAGTGAAAGCCAAGAGAGGGGCAGGAAGCAGTCGCTCCTCACACACTCTAGAATTTCTGCCTACAACTATGATGCTTGTGGACCTGTACACGTGGAGGCACTGCCTTCAACCTGACAGGACGTGGGTGCACATTAGCACTCATTCACCCACATTATGGGATCCGAATGCTCAGAGACCCTACCCTGAGTGGGGGCTGCGTGGCGGGTGGGGGACTTAATTGACATGTAGACACCCACCTGGTGTGGGCTATCATCTCGTTTATTAACACCCAGAGAGGCAAACTAGAGGCATTCGCTACAACCTTGGCTTCTCTTACATCACTAGCCTTGCTGAGGTGCCTACATGAAAAATGCAAGACAAGTAAAAGTCCAATGGCTTACCTCGGTGACACTACCACAGTGAGGACTTTGGAGCTCAGAACTCCTTTGCGCACTATAAAGTGGCTATGTACATGGAAGAAAATTACTGACGAGCACCATGCCAGGGGTTCCCAGCACAGCAGTGTGCAGACAGGTGAGAAACGTGCGTATAAGCCTATGGATTTTCAGACCAGAGCCCTAACTCCAGTAGAAGGCTCACTGGTAAGTTGTAGACAGTCAGGATTGGGTATCTGAGGGGAGGGTTGGGGGGGGATAGAAAAACAGAGACTGGTGCTGATGTATGTTTATTTCAACAGGTAAACAATGACTTTTTAAAGGCTTTTGCGAGCCTAAACTTGGGCACTCCTGTGGGGGTAAATTTATCTTGTGTCTCCTGCTTTTGTCCATGCTCAAGAGGTGGTGATCAACTGGACATCTGGTAAAAGAAACAGCTGAAGTCAGAAGAATAATATTTCGGTTTCACTGTAGAGTTGAATGCTCCCGTAATGTCTGCTGCGTAAGGGGATTGTTGGATGGGGTAGCCAGGAATTGTCCCCAATATATAGGTTAGCTCCCCTCTGGGGGTAAACGTGTGTAAATCAGAGGATTCAACTCTTAACCTTTCTCCCTACAGGGTCATAGTACAATGTTGCTTAAGGCAGTTCACTATGGCTGGTTATAACCCTGTTCAGATTATGAACTAAGTCGGGGATGCTTGGGGTAGGAAGGTAGTTCCATCTTTTTGCTCCAAATGTAATTTCAAAAGGCATGTACAACAATGGTGTCCCAGCTATAAGGGTACTGTATTTCTGCTGACCACATCTCCCAAAGCCCAGAGTGGCCCAGGGGTTTAACAAATTATATTGTAAAGGCAGAACTAGGTATTCTCCCTATTCCCTTTGTGACCAATGCTTTTTCAGTCCTGTACACTGTCCCACATAGGGTTAACTTTTTGCAGTTTATCAGAATAGGTTCGGAGGATTGTCTCACCCTTGTAATCTTTCAGTTGGTACACAGGCCTCTGTGATTTGCTAAGGCCTTCATTCACTATGACTATTTCACCCATAAATGTCTGTTCCTAACCTTTCTCAAACCTTCCCTTGGCTTTAAATATCTTTGGCTTTAGGAGACCTGAAGAAAGGGAGACCTAAAGAAAGGGAAGAAAAGGAGTCTCCTTTTCTAAAAGATGGTGCCTCCTTTCTTACTGCAAAGTTGTCCCCTTAAACTTTCTTCCACACCCTCAGAGAGTTTGAGGAGTTAACATCTGCAGGTCTGGTACATATGGTTCTGCAAAAGTGATTATAACTCTTTTTAAGCTTCGTCAACACATCAATATAGCGAAAGGTGTTGTGAGCTGTGAAATACCTCCACATCTTTGATTTTAAAATTCTGTTAAAATGTGCTGCTGCCCCAGCCTTTACTTGAGTGTTCGTCACAAAGTGCTAAAAGACTTATTTAAAGATTCTTTCCCCTGATCAGTTTGTAATTTTTGAGGCACATATATTTCACAGAGAATAGTTGTAAAGGCATTAGCCACTTTGCCACCCATCTTCTTTTGTAGGCCTAAGGCCCAGGCATACTTAGACAAAATAGGGTTGATCCCAAACCCAGGCCCGTGCTCAGACATGTGTGCAGGCCATGTGGTTTGCACACGGTTTGCATGCACGCCATAATCCGCATAGGAGGGCTACACGTGGGGCTCAGGATTGGCCCTAATGTCTACAACAGTTAATGCATACGTAACACCTCTGTTATAGTTTGAGAACTGCTGCACGTCCACCAAGTCCGCCTGCCATTGCGCATCCACCCTCAAAACAACAGATTGGGTTTTTTTAAAATGCTTGCTTGCAGGTTTGTGCAGGGAGTACACATCCTGGTCTGAAAGCAATGGAACAACCTGTATTTTATTCAAAGTTTTACTGTGATTTTTTGCTGCTTGAAAAAGAGGGTTCACCCTTCCAAAACTTCCAACCTCTCCTGGTGAGGCGATACCCTTTAACAGCACCTTGTGCACAGACGTTTCTTTTCTTTAATTTATTTATTATTTATTTATTTTAAGCGTTCATTGAACAAGTTGCCATCATTAACAACAGTAACATAGACATGTTTCTAACATTGCCAGCTAAAAAAACCCCACAAATGACCGAATCCAGTGACAATAAAAAACATTTAAATCAAACTTTTATTGCTGAAACCAAAATTTTATTCTTGTGATTTTAGCTGTTTCATGTTCAGCTGATCACCTCTTCTCGAGCATGGACAAAAACAGGACACACAAGATAAATTTACCCCCACAAGAGTTTCCGAAGTTCAAGCTCTCAAAAGTCTTTAAAAAGTCAGTTTACCTGTTAAAATAAAAATAAACATACATCAGTATCAGTCTCTGGTTTTCTTTCCCCCCCCTCAAATACCCAATCCTAACTGTCTATGACTTACCAGTGAGCCTTCTGCTGGAGTTAGGGCTCTGGTCTGAAAATCCATAGGCTCATACACAGGTTCCTCGCCTGTCTGCATACTGCCCTGCTGGGAGCTTTTCTTTTTGGTCTCTGGGGAACCCCTGGC
The DNA here is from genome assembly GCA_003113815.1 of Sphenodon punctatus. Lineage (NCBI taxonomy): Eukaryota > Metazoa > Chordata > Lepidosauria > Sphenodontia > Sphenodontidae > Sphenodon > Sphenodon punctatus. The sequence goes on from QEPC01009299.1 coordinate 3,571,091, forward strand.
AGGATGCTCATCAGCAATTTCCTTGTACGTATGGGGCCTTCTTATAGTGCCCAGAGGGCAAAGTACTAAGCTCCAAACATCTCACTGGGGTAGTGTCACCAAGGTAAGCCACTGGGCTTTTACTTTTCTTGCATTTTTCGTGTAAGTGCCTCAGCAAAGCCGATGGTGTAAGAGAAGCCACGGTTGTGGTGAAACCCTCAAGTTTTCCTCTCTGATCCACACAGCATTCAGAAATGTATGCCCCTCACAAAATGTTCTTTTCATACGTGATAGCTGAATACGGGTGGTGCTACCACACTCTCAACCAGTAAGCTCTAGAGGGACCCATCTGATCCTGAGGGGGGCCTACATGCCTAAAAACCTTTCAGATTTGTCAAGTGTGGTGGGAGGAATTCTTAGAGGGGGTCACATAACCCCTTCTGGCTAGGTCACCCTATATCGCCACAAATGACATCTGACTGGCTCCCCCACATCTTATGGGGCAATGCTAAAAGGTTGAAACCTGTGCTGATTGGTCAAGGGTGTTGGGAGGAGTTCTTAGAGTGGTCACATGAATCCCTTCTGGCTGGGTCATCTTACCTCAGAAAGGTTCACCCCTTCTTTCGGTGAGGTGCTAGGAGGACTGAAAGCTAAGCCAACTGGTTGAGGGTGGTGGGAGGAGTTCCTAGAGGGATCATATGGCCCCTTTCTGAAAAATCACCTTACCTGACAAAAATTACACCTGATTGGCTCAACCCTTCTTTTTGTGGGGAAGGCCTACAGGGATGAAACCCATGCTGATTGGTCAAAGGTGATGGGAAGGTCCTTAGAGGGGCCACATGACCCCCCTTTTCTGGTTGAAGTTCTACCTCCCAGGAAGGAGGAACGTCCAGCACCCATCAACCACCAAGAGGGCAGGAGTTCTGAGTCAGAGGGTGGGGTTTAATTTTGATTGCTGGTAGACCCATTGACTACTATCCAGGTTCTACCTCCAAGCACTGAAAAGTCTCCATTTTGGGTAAGAGAGCAGAGATGAGGGCACATATACAAGGACAGGGGACAGATCAATGACCTAGACCTTTCCCTTCCTGACCAGACCCATTAAACACTCTCATCTCCAATGTCTATGTGGCTCTCAGAGATTGTACTAATTTCTAAAGTGGCTCCTGAAAACGTTTTTCCATTTCTGCTGTACAAAATAATGCCACTGCAGTTTTTTCCATTTGAAATAATCATTGCCAATCCATGATGTGACAAGACCCACATCTCACCCCAACATATAGAACAGAGGTGCTACCTAACCATATCATGCCACTGTGCCGGCCAACAGCTACCAGCTCAGCTCTTTCCATATTCATAAGACTTTGATAAGAGAGCAAAGTTTCTGAAAGCTTGTCTCAACAGATAGGCAGCTTAGTTTAACCAGTTGGGTCTGTGGTCACCTCTGAGGGCAACTGGAGACAAGCCATCAGAAAGAGTTGAGAAATGGAAAATAATACTCGCAGCATGTGTTGGAGAAAAGGCAGGACACCCCGATTTTCCTGCAGAATTTTTTTTAAAATTCCACAGGAGTCTGTGGGCCTCCTGGCACAGTTCTGCTGGTCCCTCCTCCCCTGCCCAGTGAGCTGGGCTTGGCTGGGGGGGAGGGGAGAGTGCTGGGGTCTGCCTCTCCCCCTCTCCAGCCTGCCTGAGCCCAGGACTTCAACTCAGCTAGCAGGTGGCAGCAGCAGGAGCCTCCACGTTCCAGGCTGGGCTGGGGAGAGGGAGCGGCAGTGCTTAGGGCTTCTGCTGAGTGGGCTGGGCNGGGGGTTGCCTCCCCACCACTCCACAGCCTGCTTGGGTGCACTTATTCAGCCTGGCTAGCGGGCAGTGGCAGCAGGTAGCAGAGTACTGCTGCCCTCCCCACTCCTCAGCCTGGCCAGCTCAGAGTTACTGAGCAGGCTGAGCCTGAGGGGGGGTTGCCGGCTGACATCACAGCAGGCGAGCCTTCGATCAAAGACTTGCATCCAATGTTTGACAGGTGACATCACCGCATGTGAGCCAATCAGGCTTGCTTGGTGTGATGTCATACGGCAAGGGAAATTCTGCAGGGAATTTCCCTGTGGGCCCGATTCTGCGCAAAAACCTCGATTCGCAGTAGAGCATTTTACTTGGGGACCTGGAAAAAGGGAATGAAAATCTAATCCATGTTCTCAATGCTGGATGAATCAGTATCAGTTTCTTTACTCAGACACTCAGGTGATAAATCAGGGTGTTAACATATGTGACACTATTACACTGCTGCCAGGGTAACAGCAGAGGGGAATGGGTCCGAAGGCTCTGGGTCCATTCCCCTCTGCTGCTACCCCAGCAGCATCAGAAGCTCCTCATCAGCTCTGTACATGCTGTGGAGAGACAGCAAGGGAGATTGCTTTGCAGCAGGGAAGATTTCCTGGTCTGTTTCACCAGGCAAACCTGCCCGCTGCAAGGCATCCTACCCTTGTCTCTCCAGAGCAGAGAGCAGGCAGAGCTCCTGTTTGGACAGGAAGTATACCTCCCTAAACAGGAGCCCCCAAAGCCCCCCTCCTGCTGCTTGTGCTGTTGTTGCTGGGGATCACAATGGATGGGAATGGAACAGGAGCCTCCTGGTCTGTTTGCCCCCACTGAAATCCCTGATGGCAGGAGCACAAGCAGCAGAGGAGTGGGAGCTCCCTCCTCTCCCAGTTGTTTCCAGGACTCATGGAGCCCCAAAAGTAGTTGAGGAGTTCCCTCTTTGGGTTCCTGCTCAGGGGTAGAGGCTGCAGTATGGAGCAATGTGCTCCACACCACAGCTTCCAACCCCCACTCCTCCCCCGCGGCCACTGCCCATCCACCATGCTGGGACACCTACATGTTACCCACCCATGTGTTTTTCTTTTCCCTGTGTGCCAATATGCAAAAAATCCCTCTAGTTGGGTAACGTTTTGTTTGTTTCCACCCTCAAATGTAGCAAGCAATGCTGAGTGCAGCTAGACAGAAGGTGGTTCAGACCTTCCTGGGGATCCACCCCAACAGCGATAGTGTTCTTCATGGTGACATTGACCGAGACAACAACATCTGCAAAATATGGGATATCGAGCGAGACCATGCGGATGTCTGTCCTTCTAGCAAAGATCAGGAAGCTGGTCATGCCTGCAGATAGTTGAGGACAGAAAAAGTGTCAGTGATGGGCAGGGCGGTTCAACCAGCAACTTTCTCTACAGCATCAGTTACTAAATCAATGATGGGGAACTTCCAGTCAGAGGTCCATTTCTGGCCTGCAGCTGCCCACCCTCCAAAAGCTTCACTCCACACTTCATGCTCCGCAGTCAGTCATGGAGTGCTTCCAGGCTGCTGACCATGCCTCCTACGTACAGGGTGTGGCTGCTGGCCCGGAAGCTTCACTCTCACCCCCACAGGACACTCCAGTCCCAATAGGAGTACAGGTTTCCCATCCTTATATTAAGCCACACCTCTAAACTAGCTCAGAGGCAGCCTAAACCTTAGGGAGTGAAGCACGATTCCCTCCATGCCAAAGAACACCACTGAGTGGCAAAGAACAAATCCCTAGGTACCTTTGGGGAGGAAAGGGGGATTTGTCAGGGAAGAGATTAGTCCTCTCAACACAGTGGGGAAAGTGGAAACCAGTCTTATGGTCATGTGAATAGGATGAGAGAGAAATACGAATTACTGTTCAAAAGCCTTGCAGCTGAGAGCTCTCCATGGTACTGAAAGGGAAGGTACATGTGAAGTGGGACCTGACTTTGACACATCTTCCTCATAGCATGGCATCTTTCCATATAGAGAGAGCCCACGTCAGGCTCAGAGCAGAACTACAGGAAAAACTGGCAGAGATGTAACCCATTTTGTGCTGTTCAAATGACGTTTTCCCTTGAGATATCCTCATTTTCCTTCCTTCCTCTGGTGCATCCCCAAGCTAACTTGCAGATTTCACCACCAGTCTCTAGGATACAAGCATCAAACAGATTTTTCAAGGGGCAAACTATAGTGGAGCACATCCAAGTTCCATGAGTTTTACTTAGTTACAGTAACAATTGCCAAGGAACCAGAGGGATGTGGGACTGGAAATCCAGCTACAACAAGGACCACAGATGAAACTTACCAGGAGAGCAGGTCTTGCCATCAGGTTGTAGGTTAATACCGGTGGGACAGGTACAGCTGTAACCTTTAGGGAGAGGAGCCAGGAGGCACAGGTGACTGCAGCCACCATTATTAACTTGACATGCTGTTTGTACTGGAAGGCACAAGAGAAGAAAACCATGGGCTACATGCACAGCAACCCTCCAGTCCTCAGGAGCCCAGAAGAGGAGTTATCTAAAGGTGGCCCAGCTACAGGATGCATATATGAAAGCGATTGGGGGGCGGGGGGGAGGATTATCTCCCCATTAAATGCCCATGAGGGATTTAATCAAACACTTCAGCCAGATGTGCTGGGCACCAGGAACATGGCTGAGAACACAGTGCAACACACAAGAAGATAAGCCGGGGCAGGCCTCTGTCTCTGGGGCTGTGACAGGCAGCACCGTATGCTCAGTGAGTAGAAGTGAGGAACAGACTCTCCATACCTGGTGGTCTGTGTCGGTGGAAGACATGGATGTCCATGAGGTTCTCCAGGTTGTCCTGCAGTGTCTCTCGATCCTGCCCTGTCCTCCTGTCTGCACTCTGGATACTTTTGGCTTGCCAGTCAGTCCAGTAGATTCTATCACCATAAAGGGTGAGTCCAAACGGATGGGGCAGGTTGCTTCCAATCAGCACCTGTTCGCCCCCAAAACAAAATCCACAAGTGGGTTGCATGTAGCCACATCCAACCACATGCCTCAAGCCAACCCAAGAAAAAAAACATAGTGACACACAGATGGGCCAGCAGCAACATGGGGAGGGAGGATGGGTGCAAAGGCTGCAGTGGTCCCCAAAATGCCAGATTTTGAAAACAGCTCTTCTCCTCCATCCCCACACAATCTGTGCAAGTAGCTGGCAGATAGTAGTTCTTGAAGCTGTGAGCTGGACCATTTATAGACACTTTGAACTCTACCCCAAACTGGATTTCCCTTTTGCCAGTCAGTGCTTTGCCCTGCAAAACAAGCATTCAATGGCACTCTGGTGCCAGTGGTCACTTCCCTCCAACCTGGCTTTCTTACCCTCCTCCCACTGCCATCCAGGCTGGCATACTCAATTGTCTTCATGCCGGCATCTGCCCAATAGAGGCGTTGAGACTCGTAGTCAATGGCCAGTCCATTGGGCCAGGTCAGGTTGGAGGAAATGATCACCACACGGCTGGAGGCATCCATGCCAGCTCGTTCAATCTTCGGGCTAGCTCCCCAGTCAGTCCAATACATGAACCTGGACACAAATTCAGAAAGCAGTGAGTGCCCATGCTACTCTCTGTTTCTTTCAGCAGCTGTTTATTGTTAAGACCAGAAAAACAAGGTGGCTTGGTGCCTCCAGCAGCATAGCACTATCAGATTTACACGGTGTGCCCTTCCCTTTTGGTTGTGTCATCTTTCTAGGCTTTGTTTTAAGAGCTGTGCCCCTCCCTCTGACAAGACCCTGGCTTGGTAAGATTGAAATGTGATTCAGGAGCCAATCAGGTTATTTATTAAATTGTGTCTTTTTGTTCCCACAAATGTGAGACGGAATAACTAATTTCTCAGAAATCTACTAAACTAAGATCTGCTTTCTCTGGAACAATGAAGCCTTAAACTCTTGGTGAAATTATACTAATTCTCCAGGTCTAGTTTTCAGATTAACCTGATCAGTAAGCACATGGCAGAGAACTTACACCTCAGCATGGATGGGGAAGGAGCCACGGGTATCAGTTATCTTCTCAAATGGGTTTTATACTAGTTTGGAGCTGCAGTTAGGTTATTCCAGATTTATACTGTATACATGAGAAGAGACAGTGGCAGAAGCCCAAAGTAAGAGAGATCTAGATCATTGCTTTTGCTCTGAGCGGTCTTCGGGAAATGGGTGTGGCTTGCCCTGGTGCCTCCCAAGTATCTTCTCCACAGGCCTTGGCAGTAATTGGAATGGAGGCCTCTCTGATATTCAAGGCCCCTGTGGAAGGGCAATGGCACAATAAGCCAAAGTCCAAGAACTCAGACACAAACTATTGCCAATACAATCTCCAGAGGAAGGAGGACCTTACCTTCCAACAGGATCCACCACAATATCTCTGGGTCTGTCTAGGTTCTCCCATATCAGTACAGTCCGCATGGTCCCATCAGTGTTGGAGACCTCTATCCGGTCTGTTCCTGTGGAGATCAGAGGAGAGTGAAGAAGAGAGAGACCAAATGCACCTCAAAAACAAAGGCCATATCACAAACAGAAATATCATTGGATCATAAAGCTGGAAATCACCTCAAGGGTTATCTCCCCCAGCCCACTGTCATTAAGCAGTATCTACACCATCTGGGAGATGTCCGTCTAACCCATTTTTAAAGGCATCAAGAGATGGGGCTCCACAACATCCCTTAAAAAGTTATTCCACTCTCTAAATGTCCTGGTAGTGAGAAAATTCTTCATGGTATTGACCCTAAATCTTTTCTCCTTTAATTTAAGCCCATTCCCTCTAGTCATAGTGGGATCCATGGTGCCTGGAGAGAACAATTGANTTGCACTGCAGAACCTTAGGGGGATTTACCCAGGGGCATAAACAAGGTCTTGGGCCAGGAAACATTGAGCAGCCTTGACCACAGATAGGGCCTTTACAGTTCAGTCCAAAGTATTTGATTGGAGAGTTTCTGCCCATTAAGGTTCAACTGAGAAGTGGACATGAACCTGCGAGAGACCCATGCCCCACTCTCCACTCACCCCTCCATGGGATGGAGTGCGATTGCTCTGGGCTTCTCCAGGTTCTGCCAGAGAAGCACTTTCCTGTGGGTGCCATCCAGGTTGGCCACTTCAATGCGAGATGTACCAGAGTCCGTCCAGTATAACTTGTCATGGATCCAGTCAATTGCAAGGCCACCTAGCCCAGAGGAGAATAAGTCATGGACTGACATCAAAGTACAGACTCTGCAAGAGGAATTAATTCCCTTCCCTCACTCTCATTGGAGAGCCAGTCAACTCATGGAGGAGGAGAGTTCTCCACCATCCCTGCCCAACCAAAGCTGAAGGCAAGGAAAGAAGCACTAGTTGTGTGGTCCAAGCTCTGCCCTTATTGCTGACCACTCACCTGGGCTCTCCAATCCAGTGGATACCACCTCTTCCACATTGCTGCCATTCAGGTTGGCTCTCATGATGCGGTCTAGTGTGACATCAGACCAGAACACCAGCTCCTTGCTGTGATGAAAGTCAAGGGCGATGGCATTTTCTAAGTTGTTCAGCAGCAGCGTGTATTCTGAGCGGTGAGGCAGCACCTGCCGGATGTCAATCCGGTTGGCAAAGAGTAGCACTGGCTCCGGTCCTGGGAGACATAGGCAGAGAGTGAGGGGCTTAGGCTCGAGCCGAAGGTCACTTCATTTGCACCAGAGAGTCAGTTCATGAGAGTGAACACTCAGATCAGGGGAGAAGAGCACTCCTTTACTGCAACCATGTTATAACATGCATCATTATAGAGTAAATTCTGTTAGAAGGTGGTGTGAAGCACAACGGACACAACCCTGGGTGAAGCCACATCTTGGGTGGGTGCACAGTGTCTCCTCTGGCACAAAGCAGAGGGATCTCTCTTTCACTTACATTTAGAAAACACTTGTAGGAATTTGATACGCTAATATAGTATTTATTCTTGAATGAACAGAAACTAGAGAAATGGTTCCCACACTTTTTGCTTGTGCAACCCCATCTTGAGACTTTAATGTAATTCCAGACGGCAACCAAAGAAATGCAAAGTACATCTGCTCTCAACTGGTGGAATTGTAACTACATCCTTCAGGTGGCACAACCCCACTTGAGGTGGTAACCCATCATTTAGAAACTTCTGGCCTTGACCTACAGAGTAGAGCTGACAAGTCTTTCTTACCCAAAGCTTTACAGCTGCGCTTGTCTGGGCGGAGCTCATAGCCTTGCTCACACCAGCACTGGAAACCACCTTCGCTGTTGGTACAGCCCTGGCTGCAATACCCCTCCTCGGCACATTCATTCACATCTGCAACAAGGCAAGGGGGGAAGTGACCATCAAACCCCCAAGTCTCCAACCCACCAGGGACTGGCCCAAGATTTCCTCAGGCTTATGGACTTCCAGCTCTGAACATATTACTGTTGTCCCAAGAACTTCTGTTCTGGGCCAGGCCAATGCTCCATCTAGCTCAGTATGCTATCTGGGACAGTGTTCAGAGAACCAGATTCTTCAGAAGAAACCATGGAACAATTGAGGTGTGATCCATCCCCTCTCTGTCAGGCGGCTTCTGATGTGCATAAAAGTGTACTTGCAAGTGCAGGATGCGCATGCAAATTAGGCACGGCTCTGATGACATCTAAAAGGCACCCCGTGCCTGACTGAAGTTTTTCAGCGCACTGATAAGTGTGCTTTGCCAAGCTGCAAAAAACAGGTCAGTAAAGCACACTTGTCAGTCCGCCGAAAACCTTCAATCATGAGTGGGGGGCACGTTTCAGACATCATCAAAGCCGTGCCTAATTTGCATGCGTGTCCCAATGCCGGCACTTGTAAGTACACTTTTATGCACACCGGAAAGCGCCCTCACTCAGCTTCCAGAAATTCTAGAGTTTTAAAGCAGGGGCTCCCAGATTTTTGGTCTGCTTGACCCCATTTTCAGGTTAATTTCATGACCCCAGACAGCAACAAAGACATGTAAAGTATATCAGATATAAGTCAAGATTACAACTCCATCTACAGATCGTGTGACCCCACCTGGACTTCCAAACCCCAACGTGAAAACCTCTGGTTTAGAGATACCTTGAGCAAGGATATAGACCACCCCAGCTAACAGCTATTGATGCTCAGTCAGCCGGTTTATCCTGGTTTCTCACCGTGACAGGACCTGCCATCGTTCAGAAGCCTGTAACCTGTGTGGCAAGTACACTGCACTGTTCCTCGAACCATCTGGCACTTTTGGGCACAGCCCCCATTGTTGATGTTGCAGTTCTCCTCGCCAGTCCGTGGACCTGCGGGAGCAATACATGAAGGGGAAAGTGAAAAAGATGTTGGGCAGCTACTCTTATGCTTATTTGGGATTAAAAAACACCAATGGAAGAGGCTAACCCCAAGAAGAAAAGAGAGAGACCATGCAAGAGGCTGCATTCCCTCAAAGTACAAGCAACATTAATACTCCTAACAGGCTTGACAAGAAGGGTTAACTCTTCTCCCCGAGTTCTCTGCACTGGAGCTTGAAACTAGCTCCTTTGAGACTGTCCTTACAGTCAAGTGTCTGAGAACATGGGATTTCTCTCAGTCACTCCCCCTCCCAATACAGTTGCATCATCCTGGAGACCACTGCTGAGGTCTGCTACCACCACCAACACACAACTACTAGGGCTGTCTCTTATACACATCTAGATGTGTATAAGAGACAGCCTTTGACCTCTCCTCATAAGGTTTGTGTTCCAAACCCTTTATCATCTTTGTTACTTTCCTGAGATCCCTTCTCCTATAGATTTTGAATCCTTTGGGACCTTCCCACTATCGCTACATTTATTGAAGTCAGCTGTTTAAACGTGTAATGTCCTTCCTGATTTTAACACATACCAACTATTCTTTTCTGAGAATCCTGAATGCCATCATTTCATAGTCATTTGCACCTAAGTGGCCCGCCCACCATCAACTTTTGCCTATTGATCAGGATCAGATCTAGACTAGCTGTCCCATAGTAGGTACCTCTACTTTCGGAAACAGAAAGTTGTCTCCTACCACTGACAGGAGCTTATTAGACATTTTATGTTTGGCCATGTTCCTCCTCCAACAAATATCTGGATAGTTAAAATCTCTATTACTACTGTTTCCTGAGGCTTAGCTATTCCAGGTATCTGCTCTAAAAAAAATTCAGCCCCATCCTTTATCTGATTTGGTAGTCTATAAATCGATCCTCACCATAACATCACCTCTATTTCTTTCTCTTATTACTTTCACCCAGAAGCTTTCAACAGATGTGCCTTACCTCTTTTCTTGGACCTACAGGCAAGTGTACATGTTTTGACAAATAGAACAGTTCCCCTCTCCATCACTTGGCCACTGCCTATCCTTCCTTGAAAAGGCAAGGTAGTCACCACTCTGCTTTGTTCCCTCATCCCAACTGAAAGGCTGGTAATGACTGTGAAAAAGCTGATTTGGTCATTACACAACTTATCCGTCAGTCAGCAATTGCTGAATCCTGAATCTGTGCCCAAGCAGAAGTACAACAAAGAAAGCTACTTTGGCTCCTGCTTCACTGCAAACATGGGGAAAGAGAACCCACATTTGCTAAATGGGGGAAAGACATTCAGAAGGGACAGAGATAAAGCTGCTCAGCTGTTAATGAGGTGGTTGTTTGTTTGTTTTTTAAATAAGTAGTGGAGAATAAAAACCCTGCAGAAAGTCCTGGTACCTGCATCAGTCCAGTACAGCTTGTTGGTAACCCAGTCGATAGCCAGGCCAGCTGGGCTTTCCAAGCTGGTATCCACCACAACCTGGACAAGAACCGAAACAAAAATTACCTAACAAGGAATTACAGTAAAAACGAACCTTGCACCTGTTCACTGCCTGTTTGCTGTTGGCAACAGAGAAACATGCCAACAAAATCCAATCAATGGGGGTAGTTTGGGGAGGGCTTTCAGAATTAGCAGAAGAGTCTACATCTAAGGGGTGGTTTTCTGCTTCTACTTCCCTTCCTTATCTCTAGCAACCACCTTTTTACTCCTTTTTTACACCCCTAGCCATAGGGGGTGACTAGAGGAGGAGTCTGAGAAGGTAAAAGGGAGCTTTCCCTGCCATGCTCTCTGTTCCTGCTGAACTAAGGAAAAGAAGATTCAGTGTAGCTTGTTCATTTGTATGTTAATGAAATGCCTCCTACAAAAATCAAATCAAGCACTGGGTGTTTATAGGCAATGTGCCTCACTAATTACTAATATGAGCCAAAACCAATGCAGGCATTAACAGGATCAGGACAGCAGACACCCAGATGGCCAAAAGGCTTATCAGCAAGATGCCTAACCCAGAAGATTTGAGCCCCAAAATTGCACATCTAGCCTGGTGCCTCTCCTTCAGAATACTGTACCTCTTGGCCTGTCCCATCCCACTTTGCCCGGCTAATGGAGTCGGTGCTGACATCAGTCCAGTAAACATAGTCATTCTTTGAGTCCCAATCCAGAGCCACAGCACTGCGCACATCAGCCAGGGGAATGACATCATCCGACAGATCTTCTGTGTCGAAGCTGATCCGGCGGATGTCCATCCTTCGAGCAAAAAGCAGGAACTTGTCAAGACCTGATCAAAGGTCGAAAGGTCTTCTTTTAATTTCTCTAAGTCCAACAACATAGTGACAGATATAGACAATTCTCCTGTTACATCCAAGCGTTTCTCAGCACAGGTTCATAGGTCTGACTCATGCTGCTGGGAACAAGCCAGCCCAGGCTAGGGCTGTGGGCAGGAATGGGGAGGATAACATGCTGCTGAAAAAGATTGCTTGTGGGTTTAGCAGGGGTGGCTTTGTCATCTTGTGTTATTAAAGGAGCAAAGGGTGCAATTCTTCTGTTACTGACCCCACTGTGAATCAGCACCCTGTTGGTGGGAGCAAACTGCTCACTCCTCTCAAGGGACCAGTGGTTGCTGCTCCAATGGGAGAATTCAAGGTCGAATTGAGCTGTGACTCTCACAGTGGCATTCGTGCCAGCAGACGAAGGGACATGTCTAACTCACATCAGTTAGACATCTACTGAGGGGTTCAAAACCAGTATCACTCCTGAACCAAGGAGGGCCAAGGAGAATGCTGCTGGAGAAACCCTCAACAAGGTAGCATGAGCTACAACAGGCTCCCCACTTTACCTTATCCCTACAGACTTTTTCTTCTGAACCCCCACCCACTTCAAGCTTGGCAGTGACACAACGGACTCTTCAACTTTTTCTGACCCCACTCCCTCCCTGACTCATGACTGTATGAGCGCCTCTAGGACAGGGGGTGTTTGGGGCTGCATGGCCAAGGTGCATGGTCTCCCCTCCTATCACACTTACTCTGGGCGCAGGCATGGCCGCTGGTCTTGCGGAAACCCGTGGGGCAGGCACAGGTGTAATCCTTGCTGTTCGGCAGGCACAGGTGAGTGCAGCCCCCATTGTTGCCCCCACAGCGGTTTCTCCCTGCTCAAATAGCCAAAAACAGAACAACCACACATAAGGCAACCGAGAGAGAGAGAGAGAGAGATCAAGAGAGAGATCTTCATCCTTGACCCACAAATAGTGCAGGTAAGCAAGGAGAAGCAACTTGCCCATAGCAACTGCTATGTTTGATAACAGGCTACAGGCAGGGAGTGGGGGAGGTTGAGGAAGAGGGCAGGGCTTACCAGTGTGGGCTCTGTGAACAATGGTGATGGCACTCCCAGGGTCCCACTACTGCTGCTGAGCATGGGCTCAAGGTAAATCCTGCCTCCCACCTTCTATCGGGTAGCCACTGGCACGCATAATGGATACCCACGCAATAGCATACATCTGAGCAACTGGCTAGGAGCCCAGGTATGGGAACACAGGATGGATTTTTCCCTGTGTTTTCCATTATGTCTGTTGGCACCCATGGTTTAGGGCAGGAGAGAGAGCAGGAACGGAGGAAAGCCTTCCTCTGGGCTAGCTGCTCGGCCTTCTTACCCATTCAAGAAGATCAGTTCAGCACAGGCATGTGCACTAATGAATGAGCCCTAAAAGAAAGTAATTACCACCTAGCACCAGCAGGGAGAGATATTGTACTATGAAGTCACTTCATGAAGTCTGATCAGCCTAAAATACCAGCTGGCCACAAGCCACCAGTAGAGACAAGTTGTGATTGGCTCCTAAAGCAGAGCGGGACTTGGGGGTGTGCATGAACCTGGGCTTGGAGGAAGGAGAAGAGTTAGACCAGTCAATAACACAGGAAATTAGGACTAGGATTCTCCTACCCTAAAGTATGCCACACATAAAGTATGTGTGGGGTGGGGTGTGTTTTTTTTTGGCGGGGGGGGCGGGGGAGTTAGTCAAATTGGGATGGAGGGGTATTTGTATGTGATGTCACATACATGTGTTTGCTTCTTCAGGACAATCATTTTAGTGCATCGTCATTAGCTGCCTTTGATACATGAACTTGCTTCTTTCTGGTCCTTCCTCCCCATCCATATTGCCTCTCAGTTGCCTCCATCTTTACCCAATTCTACACTGCCCTCCTCCACCATAACCTGGTCCTGCTTGGCTTCAGCTCCCAGGTTCTCTTCTCCCCACCCCACCCTCTCTCTTTGCATACTGAGCACATCTCCATCTTCCTGCTACCCTCACCAGGGTTGTCCTCCAGCACCACACACCGGTTTTGCAAAAAGGAAGGGGGGGGGTACATCAAATCCCTTGATTTTCAAGAAACATTCCATATTTGACAAATACAAATATATTTCTTACACAATAGGGTTATAAGTTACAGGTATTAAGAACTGACGTGGGGTACATGAAACACTTTTTATGGATGGTCTGTACTCTTGTGATGAACTGTGGGATGGGGGGTGGGGAGAGGGACTCAAAGAATGACTTTTAAAGTGTGGCATATTTTATTGGCATAGCAGGGATATGTCAGCAGCAGTTGGGTACTACTGCTCCCTATCATGTCCCTCTGCCTCTGCTAGAGTTACCTGCTGGCTGCCGCTGTGGGTGGAGTGTGTGGATATCCATGGGGAAGTGAAGCTTGTTGCGGATGATTTCCTGGTTCTTGCCAGTGAATTTGTTGGCGCTGTTTATGCTCTTGGTGTGCCAGTCTGTCCAGTACAGGCTGTCCTCAAACACTGTGATGGCAAAGGGGTGTGGGAGGCCTGCAGCAAGAGTACAGCAAAGGCATTTGGGTTACTCCAGACAACCAAAGAAGCCCAACTAGGGGAGAGAGAGACAAGAAAATGGTCCCTGCCCAACCCTGGGGGATGATCCTCCCTTCCCATGGGTCACTGTCCCAGACAGACTCAGCATGGCCAAATGTATCCCTGAACAACAAGTGGTTTGCTTCCCATCAGGGGCTGGGAGGAGAGGGGCAGAGATCACACCCTGGTGGTTTCCAGAAAGTTCAAAGAGAAAAGCAAAGAGCTAAACGGGTTCATATAAAGTGGAGTAGCAGCCTCATGCCACCATGCCCTTGCCTTTCTCAGTGCAGCAGGCCTTGAGACCACACCTCATTCCCATCCTCTCACCTTGACTAATAACAGCCTTCCTGTTCTGCCCATCCAAGTCAGCCCTCTCAATAACATGATGCTTAGCATCCACCCAGTACATTCGGTGCCCAGCATAGTCAATGGTCAGTCCATTGGGCCAGAAGAGGTGTGTATCAGCAATGATGCGCCTGTTGGAGCCATCCATGCTGGAGTACTCAATACGAGGAGTGTTGCCCCAATCTGTCCAGTAGATGGTGCTAGACAAGGGAGAGAGAAAGAGAGGGGCATGAAAGCCGAGAAGCTGAGGCCCTAGGATGAGGGCACTGTTTTACACCCACGGTAAAAGCAAGTCAATCCTGTGATCTCAAGTGATTGGGCTGGGGCACAAGGTAGATAAGAATAGCCCCAGCCTGCCACATGACAGCTTTTTGATTCTGACTGAAATAACCCAGGGCCTTGACAAACACCTCTGCTGTGTCAGGAACCTAGCCTGGTGCCTTTTGTCATACAAGACTCACAAATCTGTATTTACTATTAATAGTTTGCACTGCAGAACCTTAGGGGGATTTACCCAGGGGCATAAACAAGGTCTTGGGCCAGGAAACATTGAGCAGCCTTGACCACAGATAGGGCCTTTACAGTTCAGTCCAAAGTATTTGATTGGAGAGTTTCTGCCCATTAAGGTTCAACTGAGAAGTGGACATGAACCTGCGAGAGACCCATGCCCCACTCTCCACTCACCCCTCCATGGGATGGAGTGCGATTGCTCTGGGCTTCTCCAGGTTCTGCCAGAGAAGCACTTTCCTGTGGGTGCCATCCAGGTTGGCCACTTCAATGCGAGATGTACCAGAGTCCGTCCAGTATAACTTGTCATGGATCCAGTCAATTGCAAGGCCACCTAGCCCAGAGGAGAATAAGTCATGGACTGACATCAAAGTACAGACTCTGCAAGAGGAATTAATTCCCTTCCCTCACTCTCATTGGAGAGCCAGTCAACTCACGGAGGAGGAGGAGGAGGAGAGTTCTCCACCATCCCTGCCCAACCAAAGCTGAAGGCAAGGAAAGAAGCACTAGTTGTGTGGTCCAAGCTCTGTCCTTATTGCTGACCACTCACCTGGGCTCTCCAATCCAGTGGACACCACCTCTTCCACATTGCTGCCATTCAGGTTGGCTCTCATGATGCGGTCTAGTGTGACATCAGACCAGAACACCAGCTCCTTGCTGTGATGAAAGTCAAGGGCGATGGCATTTTCTAAGTTGTTCAGCAGCAGCGTGTATTCTGAGCGGTGAGGCAGCACCTGCCGGATGTCAATCCGGTTGGCAAAGAGTAGCACTGGCTCCGGTCCTGGGAGACATAGGCAGAGAGTGAGGGGCTTAGGCTCGAGCCGAAGGTCACTTCATTTGCACCAGAGAGTCAGTTCATGAGAGTGAACACTCAGATCAGGGGAGAAGAGCACTCCTTTACTGCAACCATGTTATAACATGCATCATTATAGAGTAAATTCTGTTAGAAGGTGGTGTGAAGCACAACGGACACAACCCTGGGTGAAGCCACATCTTGGGTGGGTGCACAGTGTCTCCTCTGGCACAAAGCAGAGGGATCTCTCTTTCACTTACATTTAGAAAACACTTGTAGGAATTTGATACGCTAATATAGTATTTATTCTTGAATGAACAGAAACTAGAGAAATGGTTCCCACACTTTTTGCTTGTGCAACCCCATCTTGAGACTTTAATGTAATTCCAGACGGCAACCAAAGAAATGCAAAGTACATCTGCTCTCAACTGGTGGAATTGTAACTACATCCTTCAGGTGGCACAACCCCACTTGAGGTGGTAAACCATCATTTAGAAACTTCTGGCCTTGACCTACAGAGTAGAGCTGACAAGTCTTTCTTACCCAAAGCTTTACAGCTGCGCTTGTCTGGGCGGAGCTCATAGCCTTGCTCACACCAGCACTGGAAACCACCTTCGCTGTTGGTACAGCCCTGGCTGCAATACCCCTCCTCGGCACATTCATTCACATCTGCAACAAGGCAAGGGGGGAAGTGACCATCAAACCCCCAAGTCTCCAACCCACCAGGGACTGGCCCAAGATTTCCTCAGGCTTGTGGACTTCCAGCTCTGAACATATTACTGTTGTCCCAAGAACTTCTGTTCTGGGCCAGGCCAATGCTCCATCTAGCTCGGTATGCTATCTGGGACAGTGTTCAGAGAACCAGATTCTTCAGAAGAAACCATGGAACAATTGAGGTGTGATCCATCCCCTCTCTGTCAGGCGGCTTCTGATGTGCATAAAAGTGTACTTGCAAGTGCAGGATGCGCATGCAAATTAGGCACGGCTCTGATGACATCTAAAAGGCACCCCGTGCCTGACTGAAGTTTTTCAGCGCACTGATAAGTGTGCTTTGCCAAGCTGCAAAAAACAGGTCAGTAAAGCACACTTGTCAGTCCGCCGAAAACCTTCAATCATGAGTGGGGGGCACGTTTCAAACATCATCAAAGCCGTGCCTAATTTGCATGCGTGTCCCAATGCCGGCACTTGTAAGTACACTTTTATGCACACCGGAAAGCGCCCTCACTCAGCTTCCAGAAATTCTAGAGTTTTAAAGCAGGGGCTCCCAGATTTTTGGTCTGCTTGACCCCATTTTCAGGTTAATTTCATGACCCCAGACAGCAACAAAGACATGTAAAGTATATCAGATATAAGTCAAGATTACAACTCCATCTACAGATCGTGTGACCCCACCTGGACTTCCAAACCCCAACGTGAAAACCTCTGGTTTAGAGATACCTTGAGCAAGGATATAGACCACCCCAGCTAACAGCTATTGATGCTCAGTCAGCCGGTTTATCCTGGTTTCTCACCGTGACAGGACCTGCCATCGTTCAGAAGCCTGTAACCTGTGTGGCAAGTACACTGCACTGTTCCTCGAACCATCTGGCACTTTTGGGCACAGCCCCCATTGTTGATGTTGCAGTTCTCCTCGCCAGTCCGTGGACCTGCGGGAGCAATACATGAAGGGGAAAGTGAAAAAGATGTTGGGCAGCTACTCTTATGCTTATTTGGGATTAAAAAACACCAATGGAAGAGGCTAACCCCAAGAAGAAAAGAGAGAGACCATGCAAGAGGCTGCATTCCCTCAAAGTACAAGCAACATTAATACTCCTAACAGGCTTGACAAGAAGGGTTAACTCTTCTCCCCGAGTTCTCTGCACTGGAGCTTGAAACTAGCTCCTTTGAGACTGTCCTTACAGTCAAGTGTCTGAGAACATGGGATTTCTCTCAGTCACTACCCCTCCCAATACAGTTGCATCATCCTGGAGACCACTGCTGAGGTCTGCTACCACCACCAACACACAACTACTAGGGATACCACAAGAATGTCTTTCTTGGACCAACATGACTGGGATTGGGTCTCCACCTCATCAGCCCTATCTCTATTACAGATTTATGGAGACTTACGACAGTTTTGGTGAGGGCTCTCATCACTGCCATCTCCACAGTCATTGACACCATTGCACAGCTTTCTTTGGCCAATGCAGCGTCCATTCCCACACAGGAGCTGGTCTGGGGCACACTGGGGACTCCCTAAAAGAAAGAAAAGTTACATACTAAAGTGAATTCAAGAGGTACATTTTGTGTTTCATATGGACTACTGAAGGATCCTTGTATAATAATTCTGCATTGGTGCCAGTCCACAAAATTCCTAGTTGCCTCTTCACTATCTGATGTACATATAGATGAATGTTCTTCAGAGTGAGTGCTGGCTCTTTTATAAATAACATTGAATGAACTGATTTGCCCTGGCCCCAGTGTTGAGTACCAGCAGTACTGTGGATTTGTTTTGTTTTCTTGGCTGTGAACATTCCTTTCCTGTTTGCTTTAGACACTTTAGTTATCAGGTTGAGGAGCAGGGGTTATCAGAGGCTCCTTTTGACTATGCTTTGACATGCAATTGCTGTTTTCAGGATTAACACCTCATGCTCAATGATATCCAAGACAGCAGGGAAATCTACAAAAGTAAGGATGACAGTTGGCCTTTATCAATCTTCAGGACGACATTGATCGATGTATTAAAGCCAAATTTCTACACTTTAATCAGGCCCAAATATATACTGACTGGGGTCAAGGAAAATTGAAAGGTCTCCAAGTATCAACAGACGTGTTTCAATGCTGCCTCCTTCTCTATGGCTTCCCTTGAGAAAGGACAGGTTAGAGACTGGCTAATAAATCACCAAAATTAGCACTATCAAGAGAAGGACTTGTGAGTAAAGGCCTAATGACTGGTACTCTAAAAACGGTTGGTATGGCGGGTGTTCTCCAAGTGAAGGCTTTAAAAATCCATTCCAATGACAGAATGCCTGTGTCACCTTGCTGGTATTTACCAAGAAGGGGAGCCAAATCTCAGCAAGCAATCTTGGCTGGGTCCTTCCAGGAAAGGGGACAATTCTGCAAGTAGGGCAGCAGAGCTAACCAGAGGCCTCTGCTCCACTATGGCTTCTGCTGGGAAGAGAGTTTGAAAATTTGGGAGTATGAAATAATAATATTTAACCATATATGAAAGCATCAACCAGAACATGTGGAACTGAAGCATAAAGCTAGCCTCCAGAGACAGTCTTGGAAGAGCCAGTTGAGTCTCAAGCCCAGCTATCGAAACAGAGCAAGAAAGTGCCACTGTTTCTCTCTTCACAGGAGAGGTAGTGATTCCCTACAAACCCCAGTCCAGGGAGATGAAAGATCAACAACTGAAGACAAGGAGGATACCCATAACAGAACGGTCCACTGGAAGGGCAGGATAAATTAATCAGTGCTTGGCTACATATAGTTCTCCAGAGCCAGATGGTATACCCCGAGAGCTATTTAAGGACAATCCAAGTTGGTGGGCTCCAGTCTCAGAAAAAAATTTTATTGTCATCAATTTAACAGGTATTATACCGGATTCCTGGTCCCTAGCTAGCATAGTGCCCATTTTCAAAAAAGGAAGTTCTTTGGACCCGGCTTGTTATAGGCCTATTAGCCTTTTGTCCATGACCAGTAAACTGTATGCTCGAACTCTATTGGATGAGCTAGAGCAATGGGTCCAAACTTGTTCCTTTCTAGCAGAAGAACAGTTGGGTTTCCGGGCAAATAGGTCAATTTTGGACAATTGCTATGTGTTGCTTCATCTTATCGACAAGTATGTCCACATACGGAAATCCAGGTTGTTTGTGGCATATATAGATCTTACTAAGGCCTTCGATTCGGTGCCTCGGAGCCTGTTGTGGCAGAAGTAAATGCAGATGGGAATCAGGCAGGAGTTACTGAGTTTAATGATTTCCCTCTACGATCAGACAAGGGCGGTGGTTAGGAAAGATCCCTCTGGCCAAACTACAGCATCCTTCCCCCTCCAGAGGGGAATAAGGCAAGGATGACTTTTGGCCCCTATACTCTTCAACCTCTTTATTAACAACGTTATATATGAGGTGGCAGCTAACCACACTACCCCTCCCTGCATACAGACGAATCCAATTTCTATATTGCTGTATGCAGATGACATTCTTTTGTCCAAAACGCGTCATGGACTCCAGCAGTGTCTGGATTCTTTTTGTACTCGCACCTGCCTTTCTGTTAACATCACAAAGTCTAAGATTATGAGTTTTGGAGTAACTCGGACAAACTATATATGGAAAATAGGGGCACAAGTGGCATCCCAGACCTCGTCCTATCCCTATTTGGGTATAGTTTTTTCAAGCTCCCAGTCCTGGAGGGCCAACTTGGAGGCCTGGGTGAGTAAAGCATGCCAGACAACTATGGCTATACTTCAGGCATATTACAAAATGCTGATGGCACCCTTAGATCTGCTTCGCGTTACTTTCGAAGCAAAAGTTTTGCCCCAATTGCTCTATGGAGCAGAATTAACATGGTCTGACTATAAAGTTAAGGAAGAGCGCCCCCCAAATTCTCTTATGAGGACTGTGCTGAGATTTCCTGTCTCTTCTCCTCTCCCTATGCTCCGTCTGGAAATGGGTTTGATTCCAGTTAAATTCCATGCCCTTGCTAGAGCATTGTTATTATCTGAAACTTCAGTATGGGCTTACCTCTCCATTGGCCTGTCAGTACTATTTTGAGCAGAAGCAACATCAGGGTTCTTTGCTATATCAGTGGTGGAAAGGGGTTAAGAAATTAGCCTCCCAGTTATCCCTGTCTTGGAACGCAGAGTTGACTATAAATGCATGAGAAAGGAAATCATTCAGAAGGTGTATGATGTTGCGCTAAAAGAGGATTTGGCGGCGATTCAGACTAGCAGAAGTGTCCCACTTTATGCCACAGAGTGAAATCCTCCTATGCGCTGGAACAATACCTTTTGAAGATTTTGGATCCCAACTTAAGGAGGATAGTAACTCTCTTTTATTTTAATCTATTTGAAACAGCAGAGATTAGGGGGAGAAGATTAAAGATCCCCTATGCTGAGAGAGTTTTTGCTGTTACCTTCAAGAAAGAGAGACCTTACTGCATATAATTTTTCGCTGCCCTAGCTATGCGGACCTCAGGTCAGTTTGGATAGATCCCCTATTTTCAAATTTAGCTTTTACAGCGGAAGAAAAATTGTTAATGCTCCTTGCCACTTCGGACTTAGAACAGACAAAAGCTGTGGCTTGTTATTTGAAGTTGGTGGAGAGGATTTGGAAAACGCAGAATGGCTAGATCCTTTACAGCTTGTATAATTGCTAATCAGTCCACTTTGTTTTTGGATATTCTATATTTATATTTTAATGTTTTGTATATGTGTATTTCCTCCTCTTACTATGGGAGGACACTGCTGTTATTAAGATATACTTTTTAAAAAAATTGTTGTAAATATTTTAGTAAATGTGATAGCAAGTTTGCTGAACACATAATAAACTACTACTACTACATATAGTCAGGGCTGGACTCAGGATTTAGCTCCCCATGTCAGCTCAGGCTGCCACCCCCTGTCTCCCCAGAGCTGTGGTGCACACGTGGGCTGCTGTCTGAGGCAGGGAGAGAGACGTGGTGCCCAGCAAGAAGCAGAGACTCTTCCTTCATGCTCAGCACTACTGTAGAGCACGTTTGCGGGGCTGGGGGATGTCGGGGGTGGAACGGGGCTTCTCAAGGTAGGGATGGATGGGTCTGAAGCAGTGTGGTTGTGGTGGTGACGGGGGCGCCGTGACCAGGTGGGCACAGGCTGAGAACAGAAGTCCCCAACCACACAAAATCAGTCACCCCACCCCCCAAAAAATCTGTCACTCTAGGCAGGTGCCTATGTTGCCTACCCCTAAGTCCAGCCCTGCCTATAGTCCCTTATACAGAGACACTGGTTACAAAGAAGCAACTCAGTAGCCTGCTCTCAGAGCCTGACCTTTGTTCTCACAATTCTCCTCATCGCTATTGTCAGAGCAGTCATCCTCTCCATCACAGTGCCAGGACAGGCGGACACAACGCCCAGATTTACACCGGAACTGGTCAGCAGTGCACATGGATGTGGCTGGGAAATCAAGAGAGAAACAACTAGCTAGAGAGAGCAGAATCTGAACTTCTGGCCCCACATCTTTTTTTTTTTTTAATAGTTTATTGAACAGGTTGCCATAATTAGCAGCAAGCCGTAGCTCTGCGATACAAATACAGCAAACCACAGTACAACCTATTCATCAGATACAAGCAAAGAGTGCCCCCACCCCCTCTGGGAGAGAGAGAGATAATGTTACAGTAAAATAAATTAATGAAAAGACTTGTTACACATTTCCATACATCTGGACATCACATGACCAGCCTTTAAATACTACTCAACCAGATAGGATTTTAAGGTTGTTCCATGTCTAACTTTGACTTAATACATTCATAGCAAGATGACTAAGTACTATAAAAGTCTTCAAGCTTGTCCTTTGCCTCCACAACCACTTTCTCTAGAGACAGGACATGCCATGAGCATTGCAGACATTCTTTTTCAGTCAGTTGGTTAGAGTTCTTCCAGTTGCAGGCGATAACATTAATGCCAGCAAGGATCATCTGAACACAGGTTTGTTTATGCACCTCCAGTAGAGGCAGCTTGGGATAGACTCCCAATATGGCAAGTTCTGTGTTAAAAGGGAGTGTCAGGCCAGTCACCTCAGTAATGGTTTCCCACACCTATGTCCAAAAAGGCTTAAGTTTGTGACAGGACCAGATGCAGCGTATAATTTCCCCTTTCTCATTACAGTTCCATCAAAACCTGTCAGCTGCACCATGAGACATCTTTGCAATTTTTGCAGGCATCAGATAAAGGCGCATCATCACCTTAACTTGGGTTTCAACAAAAGAGTGAAGTAGAGCACACCCGGTGCATGTGGGTCCACTGAATATCACAATCTTTTGCCCATGCCTTAATGTACTTATTTACTTGAGGGGGTGGGGGGGGAACCACATTGCCTTGATTTCTGAGTAGATCTGAGATAAGAGACCTCTGGATCGCAAGGCTGAAAAGCACAATTGCTTCCAAGGGCTTTAAAGATCGAGAGAAACGCTCCCCTTTTTTCCTAGAGTCCATAACAAACTAACCACTTGGTTATATTGCAATAAGTTAACTGAGGCTTGGAGAGCCTTTTCCAAGTCAGCTTTGGATTTAATCTTGTCCCCCTGAAATCGATCTTTTTGTAAGATAATCCTTTTTCTTTCAGTTTAGAAAAAAGGGTCTTTGCCTCTACATTTTTAATTACCTGTCAGGAGAAGAGGGGACATGGGGTCCCCAGTATCCATCTTTAGACAATGTTTGGACCAGAAAAACCAGGCCATCCCTGCAAAGGGATGCTCCTCCAAAACTATCCGCTTAGGAGCTTCTAGGGTGATCAGGCACTACTTGAAGCTGCTTAACTCCAGCAAGGTCTTCTCAATGTCAACCCATTTGTTATTTTTAGAATCTTGATACCACCTTATTGCTCTAAGGGTTGGCCCCACACCTTAATTCCTTTCATCCCATACAAGCACATAAGCTGGGCCTCTCCTTTACCCACCTCCCTGCCTCCCACCCAGATACTCACTGCAGTTGTTTTCATCTGACTGGTCATCACAGTCAGAGTCACCATCACATCTCCAGCCAGCATTGATGCACAAGCCACTATTGCACATGAACTCTCCAGAGCGACAGGGCTGGTGAGAGGCTGCGGAGAGGGCACAGCATGTTAACAGTCGGATCCCCTAGAGGGCTGCCCCAAATCAGGGTGACAAGCACCAAGGCATGAATATACACCTCTCTGGAAACACTTCACTCCCTCCCAACATCTAGGTTCCTAAATACATAGAGCTCCACCACCAGTAACATCAGTCTGGTCTCCAACACTGGGAGCACTTTCCCCAGCTTCAGCCAACTCCTACTGGGATCCATAACCACCACTGCCTGAAGTTAATCTTTCCCCACCATTCCTGCTCACTTACAGCAATCTGACTCATCGGACCAGTCCCCACAATCATCGTCCCCATCGCAGTGGTAGATATCCAGGATGCAGCGTCCATACGCACACTGGAACTCCTCCAGGCTGCATGTTGTGGCCGGAACATCAGATGCTAGCAGGGTAATCAAGAGGAAAGTTAAAGCTTAGGAGAGAGAGCAAGCTACTCTGTGCTTGTGATGGTGTGAGCAAGTGCTACAGAGGTTCCTAGCCAGAGCGCTCAGTATTTCAAGAGTTCTCTGTTGTGCAAAAATTAACTACACTGTTATTCCCATGATACGGACAGGGATACTGAGGTGGAGATTGAGGAAGGGAAAGTCAGGATGGGACACAGCAGTGTTAACGTCCATGATTTGCTTGAAGTGGTGGGCCACAGCATTCTCTAGTAAAGGCTTACCTAGTACAGTAAAACTAAGCCTTGGGAAAATGAGAAAACTCCAAGCAATCACTGCCTTGAGGACAACCTCATTACCCAAATCAAACCCACATCTTGCAATATATAATGCCAAGCTTTGGGATGCTGTATGCTGTGGCCAATATTATGGAGTTTTAAGGAAGTCAAGGCTGTAGGGCTGAAGAGTGGAACTGTTTCTTTAAGGACTCAAATCCAATGGCAAGAAAAGTTGCTGAACAGCAAGGCATCCGGGTCTGTGCCAGGCCTTTGAAGTGTTGCTTCCCCCTGAGATGCTGCCAGAACAAATGACTCCTTATCACAGAGAATCCTTTCCAAGCAGACTCTACTACTACTTATCATTTCTGTAGTGCTACTAGACATACACTGCGGTTTCCAGTCACAGATTTATTTGGGAGACAGGTCCCTGACCAGTGGGCTTATCATCTAAGATGGACATGGGTGAAGGGAACACAGGTAAAGACAGACATGCACAGGACCTGGCACATTCTCAGACAAGGGCTTGCCCACTGGCCTGCTCTGGGGGGCAGCTTTTTGCAGTACAGAAAAGTGCCTGCCATGGGGAATTACTGGAGAGGAGACTGAATTCTTCTCTCTCTCACTCACTCCACTGTCCCTGTGCTAATGTCGGGAGAAGGGACTGAAAGATCCAGGCAAAGAGAATTCAGGCTGAGAATTCCAAATAATAAGTTGGTGATCTGTAGGGAGGAGAGACTTTGGGATGGAGAAGAGACAGGTCTGCCACAGCAGAGAATATAGGGTGTGCATACAAAAATGTCCTCTAGCTAGGAACATGGGGAGAGGTAATAGGATAAGTCTCCAAAAATGGAAGCCATCTGAGCATCTGCAGTCCAGGTCCCAAATCTGGGCTTAAGTGTCTGGCTACATCTCCTACAAGCAGCAGCAGGCAGAGGCTAGGCAGTTACAAGAGCACAGGGAGCTGGATAAGAAGAGAGGGGAAAGCTAGCAGCCCCAGGAGGGAAGGAGGGGAAGATGATGGGAAGGGACGAAGGAGCAGCCTATGGTTCAAAGTGGAATAAATGTCTTTACAATAATCTAGAAAGAAGAGGAGAAAAGGGACTTGCTGGGCTTTGGGAAACACTTACACAGGCCTAGGGAAGGGGTTTCTGATTCTGTTCCAACCCACGTTACCATAGAGGGTAAAGTCAGAGCATCTCTTCTTCCCTTCCCCAGAGCTTGCACATAGCCAGCAGGGAAGGGACAGGCAGCAAAATGGGAGGGAGGGGAGAGGAGGGTAGGGAGACTGGTTGGCTTCCTCTCAGAGAGTCTTTTCCTGGCTCAGAAATCTTTGCAGCCTTGGCTTCCTGCCAGCTCTCATTATTTGGAGAGATAAAAGACACCCCCCACCACACAAACTCCCTCCTACCCCACCCTTCAGGAGCTGGCGTGCCTGATCCCCCTCCCAGAGCCTTTTGAAGTTTCTTCCTATCTAGAACAAATTCTGCAAAATGCCCTTGAGTGTGAGGTGTGGGAGGGGAGAGCTGCAGCTTCCACAGACACTAACTGCTGCTTAGAGATGCAGGCAGAGGGGGTGGGGTAGGGAAAATAATAGGGTCCTGGCCAAAGTGCTACAGAATCTGTAGCAGGGGACAGCCCAACACTCCCTGTTGACTCTGCAAGGACCCTAACCAAATCCACACTCTTTATCTACTTCTGCTGATACTAAGTAAAAAGCAAGTTAAAGAGGGGGTGGGAAGGAATGCCACAAATGTGTGCAGGTTTGGGGGTTCCCAGTCCCTGTAAAGCCCCCAGTTGGTGGGGCTCCCCTGAATGTCTCAACAGGAACAAGACAAAGGAGACCCTCTCTCTATTATTTCTCAGTTTGTTGCATGGCCACTTTCTCTGGTGCACAAGATCCCTGCTTGGTTCAAGGTCACCCCAGGCATTGGAGAAGCAGCCTCAAGCTGTCACAAGGGACATGCTAACGTTCAACCACAGACACCCTACCCTGCTATACTAAGCAACTGGCATCAGGCCCCCTAGGCACCTACACCACAGCTGGCAACAGTGAGGTGGCAACCCTTTCCAACGCTCGTTATATAAGGCATGCAATGCCCCTGGCAGGTCTGAGGGGCTAGCTAGCTGCTGAAGGCTACGAGGGTGGGAAGATATTTACGGCAGCTCTCTTCATCTGAGCCATCCTTGCAGTCCGTGTCACCATCACAGAACCAGTGCTCAGCTATACAGCTACCATCGCTGCAGCGGAACTCCTTCTCCGAGCACTTCCTCATGTCTGCAAGACAGAGACCGTAACAATACAATGAAGATCCATGTCCCCAGGGACCAAATCATACCCTGGCCACACACCCACCACACCTTGACTTTCATTTCATTTCTTCTATTTTTATGCCACCCCCTCCTGCACAGCAGCTCGGGGCAGCTCACAGCATCATAAACATAATACAAATCCCATAAAAATCCCAAGGCAGAGCTTAGAAGGAACACCGCCCCTCCCCCCCCCC
>QEPC01009299.1:3610393-3622993 GCA_003113815.1 Sphenodon punctatus
CCGAGCCACCCCCTCCCCCCCAAACCTCCCGGTCCTCCCCCTGCTCTCACCAGGGGGAGTCCCTGGGTCCACCCCCCACATTACCCCACCCGTGCCAATACCCCCACCCTACCACCCTAGCCCTGAATAAAATAAACAGCCTGCACAATAAACGAAAACCCCCCTGCCACCCCCTGCCGTCCCCCAAAGTACCCCGAAAGTGCCGCGCCCTTTGGCCGCGGGCCTGCGGCCGCAGCCTGCGGCTTAGCCGCTGTCCCCGGGCTTTTAGCCCCCGCTACTTCCGGGGACAGTTAAGTTGATTGAGTGCTTTAACAGTACATTGCCATGCCAAACATGCATGCCCTTAAGATGTATCATTTTCTTTTACATTTGTTGTTGAACTCGGAATTTCTTGGGTTTATAAGACTTAATTTTAGGTTTCTTACAACATCCCTTTATTTCCCATTCACCCCCTGTAAACTACTAGTATGTAAATTCTCAGAAAATTTATTCTGTACTCTAAAGAGACAGTTATTAACTCAAGGAAGGTTGTCTTCATATTAACAAAGAAACTGAAGCCAGGCCCTAAGTGCAAAGTTCAAGTTTGAGAGTCATAGCAAGCTTTCTTCAAAATCTCTCCATTACACCCCTTATTACTGTTTCCTCTTGAAATTAGACCATTCCAAGAAAGCAAACTTTAGGTTCCCCTTTCCCACAAGCTGAAGGGCACACGGAAATGGAGAACAAATCATAAGAACTCGTCTCTAGGGCTTGTCTACAATCATGAAATGTTTGTATGGAACAACTTGATCTATAGAAATGTATTAGGGAGGGGACTACCTGCCCCAGGGCAGATTTCCTACTTGCTGTGCAGCAAGTTGCTCCTTTTAAAACAGAAACAATGTGTCCAGTAGCAACTAACTATGGATCAAATGCTCATGGAGACAAGCAACTAGTAAGTACTTGCACTCAGAGCCATTTGCTCTGCTGAGTCCCTGTCCACACCCTTTTCCATTGCTTTCACACACCAAGACCCCATATTTCCTAGCTTGAAGTCTAGGACTTGGAACAAAAGGTGCTTCTGCTGGTATCCTGCTGCTGTGACAGCAGAAGGGATCGCAATGCTAGACCATCCCCTGTAGCTGCTGCTTCCCAAACAGGGAAATCTGGTACAGTGATAGTGAACTATGGGATCAACCTTTAAATCTGTTGTTTTGCCAGGACATCACTCTACTCCCCCTGGGGGGTGATCGGTTGGGAGGATGGAGGTCCTGATTCTACAGCATTAGTGGAGAGCCAAGAAAGCAATGGGGCAGAGACTGAAGGTGGTGCCAGGGCATTCACGTGAATTCTCTGTTTGCGGAGCACTTTCCATCATGGGTGGCAAGCTGCCTGCTGGCAAAGCACTCTGCAGCATATCATTTGAGTGGACACACCCTAAAGCCCTACTAGTGGTAAGAAGAGAGACTTCCCTAGGTACAGCATGAGAGTGGCAGCTCATTCAGATTAAACTATCATTGCAAGGCAGCTAACTACCCTTTTCTCAGATAGGAATGTCCAAACATCGACAAGATGCTTCATAATTGGTATATGGGGTGAGCTGACCTGAATAAACTTGAAACTAAAACAAAAAAAGTTTGATAATTTGCATGTTTACCCCACTCCTATCCCACATTGCTACCCTGGAATGTGTGAATGGTCCATAGTAAACTACCCAAAGTAATTCACATCTTTTATTATTATTATGATAAGCATTTATATATAGCGCCAGAAATGTAGCTGGGCTGAAGTAGCCCTTGTTTAGAGGACTGAAGTCCGGACTCCTGGGTTTTCTTTTTCAGTTTCAACACTGACTGATGTAACACCTTGGAAGACACTATTATGTGCCTCAGTTTCCCCATCTGTAAAGCAGGGGATGATACCAACTCTTTCCCTCCCACAGAGGCTGCAACGTTTACATACAAGGTAGGAAACCCATTCTCTCCTGTGGGCCACTTTGAAAATTAATATAAGCTCCATGGGCTGGATAGGATTGGTGGGGAGATATGCTAAAGGGTATGCTCAGGTTAGAGAAAAGAGGGGGATGATCCCGATCATGGATCCATCCTTTATCGCATGCCCTCCTCTCTGCTCCCTTCCCCTGAGATCAATATTTCAGTGCTTGAAGGCAGGGATTAGATCCATGTGCCAGATTCAGAAATTAGAAGACAACAGGGGAGGGAGGGTAAACAGCTGTGGACCACATTTGTCCCATGGGCTGAAGGTTTCCCCCCCACCCTGAATTTTGCATAGAAAGATTTATGTCCACACTTGTTGAATGTTATTGTGTTGGGTGGACTCAACATTTTTACCACCCGTTCACTCAGGCCAGAGTTATTCAGTGTGGTGATTTAAAAGGGTTATCTAAGCCTGATCTACATGAGCACTCCATCCACAGCAAAACTCAATTTTTGCTTGTTTTGTCCACACTAGGAAAGGCTTATCCCTTGTCCTATGATGGGATGGGCTGCAGGAAGAAGGAAAGATGCAGGTTGCAACAAGTACAGCTGATAATGAAAGCGAGACTCAGAGTTGGGAAGGAGCTGTAAAGGAATAAGCAAAACTGGTGAAGCATCAGACCCTAGAAGAGGGCATTCTGCTTGCTGCTACTGACCAACACAAAAAGGCCTTGAACTCAGGTTCCCTGAGCTCATCCCTGCTATGCTTTCACAATGGAAATCATCAGAGGTTTCAGTGAACGACATCTATGACGAGGCTGCTGCTGTCTCTGCAGCTCCTCACCACGCAGTGCTGCTTTTTATGAATATGGGGGGAAAACGATAATGAAAATAGAACACAAGCTGAATCATGTCCCACTGTCCTTGGAATGTTCCAGCCCAGGTCTCCTCATGCCCAGGATAGAAAGTGCCTCACAGCTGTCAGCAACAGGGACATTGGCTTGAACAGTTCAGTGAGATCGCACTCAGGGTCATACTGAGAACAAGAGATTGTCTTTATGGACTTCACACAATCTACATCAACTCATCACAGCGCCAGCTCTAGGCTGGGCCTAAGCCTCACAAACTCCTCAACATTCTGGTTTCCAGCTGGGAAAACCTAATGTTAGAAAGCCACACACAGAGAGGCAAGGGATAAAAGATTTCTATTAGTCACTGACGTCCACTTAGCTAAAAGGATATCAGAACAAGGCACAGACTCATTTAAGGTAAAATCCTGTGTGAAGGGCAGGTATGGGGCTGGTGAGTTTTCAGGGGCAGAGTAAAATAGGTCTTTTCTCTGAATTCCCAGAATTTCAAGGTCTAGTTTTCTTTTCAGCTAAACTTGAACTCTGAATTTTATGCCCTTTGAATGGTGGGTTTTAATTTCCTCCCCTATATTTTGTTAATTTCAGTCCAAGGTGTCTGCAAGGATTTTGCCCATCACTCACTGGTATGTTCTCAGGGCTGTCAATGCGCAGGAGGGTGCGGGTTATAATTTTTTTGTAAAATAAATAAATATACATATAAATAAAAATAACATCCTTATCACATTTAGAATCAATTAATAATACAGTTGGATAACACAAACTCTTGATCTGAAATTGAAAAATCTAGCAGCCACACACATCCCAACTCCCCAAAGTAAAAAGACACACATGGAGTACAGGAAAATGGTGTAAAACAAGGGAATTATGCTCACTTACACAGCTCAAAGGGAGCAGTCTATATTTCATAATGGGGTCATAGAAGGACTCTCTTACCCCAACTTTATTAACTGTAAGACACAATGGGTAATTGCTCTCCAACTTTCCTTAAAGTGTGCTTGGTGTCAGATGTAGGAGGGGAATCCCACACAGCAACCAACAGTTCCTGTTCCAAAGAGCAGGGAGTTCAGACAGGCTGATAACAATCCCCCAAGGGTGTTTGAATATTCTGTAGAGCCTTCGTGCTCCAATGAAAAGGGGGTGGGTGGGTGAGAAGGAGCAGAGTAAATATTTTTCAGGAGTGGCTGGTTTGTCAAGCCTGAGACTAGATTTACTAAGTTTTCTTCCCAGCTGTACCTCATTTATTGGGATCCAAGTCTGGAAAGAAGACAACAGGTGGGTCATAGCGATATATACTGGGGGGAAAGGCTGGGTTTGCAAGAGAAAATGCAGCTCAAAAGAGCACCGAGCAGTCCCCTGCTTATC
The DNA here is from genome assembly GCA_003113815.1 of Sphenodon punctatus. Lineage (NCBI taxonomy): Eukaryota > Metazoa > Chordata > Lepidosauria > Sphenodontia > Sphenodontidae > Sphenodon > Sphenodon punctatus. The sequence continues at coordinate 3,614,541 of QEPC01009299.1, forward strand.
CACTGGTTGGGTTAAGGACAATCCCAAGCAGCTGAGCTGCTCTGGGCATGTGTAGCAAGCAGTTCCAAAATGCAGACACTGTCAAGGAGCCAAAGTGCTGACACCACAGAGGGAGCCTAGGAGGCTGGTATGACAGCTGCGAGGGTGCTTATTACTATTATTATTATTACAGGACTTCACCTTGTAAACATGAGCCAGAACAGGAAACAAACATAACATGGACTAATTGGTTCCCATCATAGCAGGGGGTGCAAGTCTTGACTCTCTGATCTTTGCCCGGGGCCCTGGGCGAGGCAGACATTGAAGCAGTAAAGCCAACCAATGAAAGAAGCAGATCCTCAAGGAAATTTGCCAGCGAAGAGCAAGGAAGAATGGGAACAAGAGTAGGGAGACAAACCTAGAAAACATGGAAACTCACTTCATACCTGACAATAGAGAAAGTTACTTTAAGGTGCTTGCTCATTGAGATAGATCTGCTCCTTAGCATGAACTGAGGGAAAAGGGAAATTCTCCTCCCACCCATCCTATGTAGACCTTCAGTGAGGATGGGAATGAGTTCCCCTCTCCTTGGGGAGGATTTGATGTGGGCAGCTGGTAGCCTCACATCAGGCTTGTCTTTGAAAGAAGAAGTGCTCTCATCTGCATGTGCTTCAGGATAGCATCCTGCTTCGTTACTGCTTGCCTTGCTCTCTTACACATTCTTCTTTGGAAACCTTCCCAACCTTCTCTTTGATGATAACAAGCACTCTACACAGCTGCAAGGGGCTAGACAGACTGCCTTAATGCAGAATTAGTTAACTGCAATTAACTAGTTCAATTACTAAAAGGGCCCCATGCCATAAAGCTGAGACAGGCAACAAATATCTCTCTCCGCTATGGGTTTGGGGTTTTGCCGTCTGTGGAATAATGCTCTTCATTGGCACACCATGGGGAAGGGAGTCTGGCTCTTTCAACTACCCAGCACCATTATCTCATCAGTTGGCTAGGGTGGGAGCTAGTGCCACACTAGATATTTCCTCTCCCCAAAGAGAAGGCTCTTTCCTCCTTATTAATGCCCTTGTGCTGCCCTCAGTTCTCAGTAAGGCCTCCCTAACTCACCATCTTTTTCTCTCTCCTTCTTGTGCTTTGTCTCTCTTTTCATTGCCATCACTTCAGAACAGCCAGAGCAGCAGTAAGAGACATTCTGCAGAGCACACATCTCCAGCAGATGCAACAAGGAAGAAAGGAACAGAGCTACAAGCAAGTTTTTCTCCTACTAGAAAAAGGAGCACAAGGTCAGCATCAGTATCACAAGGATCAGTACAGGTACAAGCCACCTTGGTGGAGAAACGAGCGGAAAGGTAGAACTTCCCTATCATGCTTGATTAACATACCTTAGCCATAGACTAATCCAACGTATCTTGCTCTTGGCATTAAAGCCTGAGGAACTAGAGCACTATGCATTGCTGAGGACCTCCCCTGACTCCAACAGTCATCTCCTCCGACTCCACCAGGAATGAATATGTGTCCACACTGAAGTGAATTTCTGGGCTAGTTAAATGCCACTGAAGAGTCAGACCAACAGAACCCATTTTTCAGTTGGTTCAGGGAGCTTTGCTATTAGGCACTTAGAATCGTAGACCCATAGAACTGGACAAGATCTCCAGGATTATTAAGTCCAACCCCCTGCACAAAGATAGCATTTGCTTTCTTCGTAAGAAACCATAATCATCCATGCCTTCATCACCTTGAGGCTGGATTACTGCAACGCACTCTACGTGGGGCTGCCCAAGAAGTTGGTCCGGAGGCTGCATATCTTGGGTGGTTGCTGGATTGATGGAGGTAAGTAAGTTGGTGTGTCAGTTTCTTGTATATTGCTGTCTGTAGGGTGCCATTGTGCATGGTGACACTGGTGTGGGAATAGTCCAGGGTTAGTTTGATAGAGTAGTGGTGATTATTGAAGACAGAGTGGAATTTTAAGAATGAGTCCAGTGATATTTTTGATAATGAAAATATCTATATACTTGAGGTATAAGAATGGTTTGGTGGAGCATTTTTCTAGGTATTCTTCTTCAAGGTGGTCCATAAAAAGGTTGGCATATTAGGGAGCTATTTTTGTGCCCATAGCTGTTCCTATGGTTTGTATATAGTGTTTGTCATCAAATGTGAAGTTGTGTGCAAGGATGAAATGGGTGAGCTTTGCAACGTACTTGGAGTGAATATCTTACTATTCTCCATTGTCCTGCGGGTATTTTAGGCAGGCTGAAATGCCATCAGTGTGAGGAACATTGGTGTAGTGAGGCAACAATCATGGTTGCAAGGATGGTGTCGTAGGGAAGGTTTTTTATGTAGCAAAGTTTGCAGAGGAAGTCGCTGGTGTCTTGGATTAAGCTTTCCCTTTGTTTGGCAAGTGGTTTGAGAATGGTTTCTGTAAGTTCTGATATTTTTGGGTGAGTTTGCCAAGGCCAGATATGATAGGTCTGCCCAGGTTCCCCTGCTTGTGTATCTTAGGAAACACATAGAAAGTTCCTGGAGTGGGATTGGAAGAGATAAGATTAGATAGTTTCTCCTGGATTTCCCTGGGAAGAACTTTGATGATGTCTTTGAGTTTCAGTGTAAATTGTGATGTGGGATCTCCTTTGAGTTCTTTGTAATAATTGTGAAATGAAAGTTGTCTATTGGCTTCTGTAATGTAGTATTCTTGGTATAGTATTACAATTGTACCCCCTTTATCTGCTGGTTTAATGACTTGTTTGGTGGTTAGATTTCAAGGGTTGAATAGCCTTTCTTTCAGTGATAGACGGGTTATGCTCAGTGTTTTTGTTCAGAATTTCACAGTCAATTCTTTTCCTGAAACAGTCGATATAGTGGTCTAGTGTTAGATTCCATCCATCTTGGGGTATCCAGTCAGCTGAGGTATTTTTGTTTGTAAGGGGGAAGATTCATGCGGGGTTTGTTCTCTTTGTGAAAATATTACTTGAGGCAGAATTGGTGGAAAAATTCCTCTACTTATCCACATATCAATGTGTTCTGCTGGGCAGAATTTTAGTCCTTTTGAAAGTACCAATAGTTCAGCTTCGGTTAGTAATTGTCTTGATAGGTGGGTGGTTGGTGGTGTTCTGTAGACCATGAAGATGTTGTAGTTTTACTAATTTTTTTTTAGGTGAATGACTGTTGTCAGGTTCTTATTGTAGTTGGATTGGATTTCTTGTATGATTTCGAGGTGAATTTCTTATTTTTCTTTTAAGATGTTGGAGTATGCAATGATTTTTTTTGTTCCAGCTGATTCAAGCCATTATTCAAATTGCTAGTAACCGACAGACTGTCCGCTGTATACTCAACCTTTGTGCTACTGCTGTGAGCCTAGTCCATTTTCTTTCATATGCATATTCCCTTCACCTAAGTTGTTTCCTAAAATACCCTCAACCAATATGTTTGCTTTAACCTAATCCTCTCTATGTGTTTACCAGTACCTATTGTTCCTTTGTCTCCATTACCAAGAAATATTTTACAGCTCTGTTTTTAAATGTCTGACATCTCTCTCGCTCTTCCGTATCTAACCCCAGTTCTAGTTACCTTGACTTATCCACTCCCACCCATGTCATTCCATCCTCCTCATATATAGCCCTATAGTGGCAGAATTGTTTGCCATTCTGCTTTGTGCTGCCGCTTTTTCAGTTTGTCTGCCACCGGTCCAATGGCAACTTACAATACTTCACAGCAATTTGTGACAGTTTATGGAAATTTGCTGCATTTTACAGCAGTTTATGCAAGCTGTGGCAGTTTACGGCACTTTGCGGCATTTACAACAGTTCATGGTAATTCGCAACTGTTACGACAGTTTTAGCAACATTTACAACAATTTGCAACAGTTTCCCCATGATGTTTGACAGTTTACAGAAGTTTACAGCAGTTCTCGCAAGTTTATGACAGTTTCTGAAATTTTGCAGCATTTAATGCAAGTTTATAGCAGTTCCCGAAGTCCCCGAGAGTCTCCAGTACTTTCAAAAAGACCGAAAAGGGCGACATGCTTGATCTGATAGCAGCAGCAAATATCGGCAAGTGCCACTGCTTCAAAGGGGGTTGCTGTGTTATTAAGGTGGTGTTGGATTGGCCATTACCGACAAAAAAAGCTGTTGCTGTCGCTTGCCGTTTCACCCCTACTCATATATACCTGAGGCTGTCCTACATTTGCTCAGTTTAAATATTTCTGACTGGCTACACTACCTGCCTGACCGAACGCTTGCACATTCTCACCAACATAAGTTGGTCCAATAAAAGATATTATTTAAACTACTTTGTCTCCATCAAATACCTGGTGGTGAGTAAAGGAAGCAGTTCCATTTCCTTGTGACCCCAGGGAGAGAGTTTCAGACCTCTAACTTTCTTGCCTCCTACTTGGCCTATTCTATGTGCATGGTTCTAGGGATGCTTCAAATCAGTGGCAAGATGACCTCTCTCACAGCATCAAGTGGACAGGTGACAAAGAAAGGCTGCTCCCCCTCCTGTTACAGAGGTACTAGCTTGGGTAACATCACAACCTCAAGGTAGGGTGAGACAGTGCAAGACATCATCACCTACACAGTTCATTCTTTGTTCTCTCTGCCTAAATAGGTCAGCCACACAATCCAATTTAGGGGACAGTTGCCCCTTTCACAATAGAGCAAATAATTCATCCCATCTGCTCCCAACCGTCTCTAAAAACAAATGTTTGGGGAATGGGGATAGAGCAATGACTATCTCTAAAATAGGCAGACTGGCTGCATTCATACAAGACTGCTCCTACCTGTACTCTTTGGGTGATTTCAGACGTTACGGGCCTCCCTCTTACCACAGTCAATCCCCTGTGGTGGAGGAGAGGCCCGTAACGTCTAAAGGATTCTCGCCAGAGGTTCACCCCACTGAACCGCCGGCGGGAATCAGAATAACCATGGTTCCGGAGGTGAGGCCAGCCTCACCTCCGGAATCGTGGTTAGCGCAACCACAATCCAGGATTGGCGGAAAGTAACGTCTCGTCTGTTACCTTCCGCTGGCCTGGATTGTGGTCCCTGCCACGATCCGGGATCGGGCGCAGCGGCCGGATTGGCCGCTGCGCCCGCCCATCTCCTGGAGGGCAGGTGGCTGGGGGGGCGTGGGGCTGTACGGTCACACCGCACAGCCCCGCCCCCTCCCCGATCCCCGAGCAGAATCAGGCCGGCATGTCTAAAGGGACGGATGGCCTGATTTCGGACCGGGATCCAAAACAAATCCCTGACCGTGGTAAAAGGGAGGCCTGTCATGTCTGAAATCACCCTTTGTTGCAGGAGTTTGCATTCCCACACTTTAATTGCTCCCACTTCCTTCCTCCACTTCAAAAGTTACTGCCAAGTGGCCACTAATAGGTGTTCCATTATTACAGCTTTTTTTTCTTGTCAACAACATGTTGTCCTGATCAGGCAGGCAGTGGAGGGGGATTCATCCCATGAGGGAGAAATAACTTCTGTCCCCTCTTGCAGCAATTTAGGTTGACTGATATGTGGATTAATTACTTCACACAGGATAGATTTAGCACAAATGTCAAATCTTACTTTTCTGATTTAACTTTTAGTACTTGACCCACATCACACCCCGTGCAGCCTGCAACCTAAACCTTTCACACATTCACAAGTAAGGCAGGGATGACGTTTTTTCCCCAGGCCAAGTATCTCATGTGAAGGTGGCCCCTGGCTTTGTGGGACCTGAGAATAAGGGGAAATAGCTCCATCTATCAGCTCCCTGAACTAAGAAATGTGGAGATGGTCAGCTCGGACACTTCAGCAGACCTTGACTGCAGTACACATAAAAAGAGGGGAAAACAGCTGTGAAAAAAGCTAAAATCTTCTTACTCGGCCTTAACCTCTCCCTCCCAACTTTATTTAAGAGGTTATTTCCTTACTGCAGCCGTCTTCATCGCTATGGTCCCCACAGTCATTGTCGCCATCACATTGCCACTGAGCAGGGATGCACGTGCACTCGCCAAAAGCACTGACTGCACAGGTAAAGTGATTGCGGCCACAGGAACATTCACTGCTGCCTGTTGCACCTGCAGGGAGAAAATAATCACAAGGTGTTGGAAGGAGAACAGACACCTATTGTTTTAAAGCATCAGATTTACAACGACATTGCAGTTATCTACCACAAAGTTAAAAAAACAACATCCTTCCTCTTTAATGTGGTAGAATCATGTTCCTGTGAGAAAACTGAAGACAACAGTACAAAAAGCAAGTGTTCTGAAAGAGACCTAGAGAGCAGCACAATGGCCAAACATTTGGGGTAACATCTGTAATTTAAGTACCTCCTTGACACGGTGTCATCTCCATTACTCTTTCAGTTCCTCAGATACTGTTAACTCCAATATTGTTTCCCTGTGACTGATCTGCTAGCCCATCAAAACAAAGAGCAATCACAGGAACTACTATGCAAATTAATGTTTTACCCAGTATCCTGAGCTCTCCAGGTGGCAAGTTCTCATGTTACAGTGCCCTAGAAATTTACGACTCCAAGAGAGCAAGGTCATTTCCTAGTAGTCTATAGAGACTAAGCTGTGCATAAGGCAATGTTCCATCACTGTGGAACTAGCTCATGGAAACAAATGGAACAGACGATTTTCAGCTGACATTCAACTGAACAGAAGCAAATGTAGGATGAATCTCAGAGATTTGGGAACTGCAACATGTATGTGGCTATGAAATTCATCTCCCAAGGGATAGAACAGGATTCCTATTGCCCAAGACAAAGCTAACTATAGATCAAAGCCCTGTAAACCAGATTACAGGGAGAACATTCTGCCCCTGGCCCTCAAGGCAAGATGGCTTAACTCATCTTTAACTTCTAAAATTCAAGGGTTTAAGCACAGTGTATTGGTATGCTGTTTTGAAATGTTATCACGAGTCTTGCAATGCATTTTAAAATGTTCCCTTCCCAGGATATCTTGATTTTTGCCTTTAACTTTGTGAAGTTTTGCCCTTACAAAAAGGGCTACCATTCCCTACTACTGTTAACAAGGCTGCAACCCTGGGTAGGATGGCTGACACATCCCTATGACTTCTATAGGTCAAAGTAAGACTACCAACAAGAAAAAGGTCACTGCTTCCCATGCCTTCCAACATGGATGAAGCCCGGCTGCTCTCAAGAAAGGTGATAGCCCCTTTATCACTACATCAGGACCAGGCAGAGAGCAGGAAAATGTGTTGGAAGAAGGAAATTGAGAGTACCATGGGGAGATTTAATGTGTTAGGAAATGCAACAAGGAACTATTAATCAGGGGAACATGGGAAGCAGCAGGCAGATGAAGGATTATGCAGGGGGGCATGGCAGAGGGGGGGCAGATATGATGGGTAGGAGGCTACAGAGAAAGGAAGGCACATGGGGAGAAAATTGTGGGAAGGCATAAAGCAGCATGTGAGCAAGGCAACGCTCTCCACGTAGGCATAGAGGTAGTATGTCAATGCCACAAACCCAAGCCATTAGAAGAAGGTAAGCAGAATCTCCCTCTGAGGAGTCCAAGGGGACACTGCATTTATGTATGTTTAAGGCTAAATAACGAGCCTGCAATCATACACAAACTAAAATAGGTCACTTCCCATTGACTTTGTATGCTTGTTTGCTCATGCATGGGGGGATGGGAGAAATCAAAGGGCGGCCACGTTTTTTTATTTTTTTTTAATTGTTCATGATTTTAGTCAGTCCTGTGGTTCTTTACTTCTCAGGGTTGGCAATACTGAACATTAGTTAGCAACCACTTCCACACATGCATGGAGCTCCATGATACTGAATAACTGATAGTACAACAAATCAAAGAAAGCTCTCATCACACCTCACAGTGTTTGTTCTGACATGTGGGTCCCATGCTGTCTGAAGTCTCAACCAACAGTCCTCTAAAGCAGGGGCGGCTGGTGGATTTTGAGGTTGGAGGGACAGTAAGGCCAGCTGGCCTGTGGGTGGCAAAGCCGCTGGCGAGCCTAGGGGCGGAGCCAGGGCAAAGGTAGGTGGAGCCAGGGCAACAGTAGGCGGCATAACCCAACAGCAAGGAGTTCCTAGGGTTAACATTGGATGGACATTACATTACTTAATCCAGCAATTTCAGTTAGGCAGGTTATATTCACCTCCTCTGCCAGGTATAAAAAGCAGGCAGACAACCTTAAACCTCACTTATAAGCAGTTTTAGCAAAAATCTACAGGACACAAAGCTTTTCCCAGGGCCCTATCATCATGCACAGATATATAAAAACCAAAAAACCACACGTAAACCAAACCATTCCCACAAGCCCCCAAAGGCATTCCCAGCAGCCAAACGTCTGTGCGAGCACACAGGCCTTTTTAAAAAAGAAATTGGTCAGTTTCAGGAATGCATTGCCACCAAATCAGACACATCAAGACCAGCATCCCTAGTAGCTTCACCAACGAACTGCCTGTTCAAGCACACAGGCCCCTTTTTAAAAAACAGTTTGGCCCCT
>QEPC01009299.1:3623403-3638230 GCA_003113815.1 Sphenodon punctatus
CCTGTCGTCCTCCCCCCCCACCCCCCAATTTACTCACCAGAGCAGCGGGATCCCGGATGGTGCACTGGCTTCTCAGAGGAGGGGAAGAGCCTGAGAGCAGCCTGCGCGGCAGCTCCCAGACCACCCCACACAGCCGACTCTGCAGGGTGCCTGGGAGCTGCCACGCAGGCAGTCTGGCCTGGTCACCTGTGTGCAGCACCCGGATAAGACTTTTAGCCCTGGGCTATCCCTGCAATGAAATAGTGTCCCCTGCAGCACTATTTCATTGCAGGGTTCCCTTTATGCGGGATGGACAGCGCTTCTAGCTGCCCATTTCACATAAAGGGAGAACGCCTCCCTTTTGTCCTCCCAAGGCTTCCTTAGGGAGCCTTCAGGGGGTGGGGGTGAGTCACTGGTTGTGTGTGCGCGCGTGCACAGACAACCGGTGAGAATGTCGGAACCATTAAAGAACCTTGTTGGGAGGCACAAAGGTTGCTACCGCGCTAAACAAGGTTCTTCGAGTTGGCTCCGCTCATTCGCTGTGGTGCCTTTTTGTGTGTGTGTGTGTGTCACTGTCGGCTGGGGCTCAGGGGAGCAGGCAGCGAGTCCAGCGGTGGCTCCTGGGGGGCCACAGCCAGGAGGGGCATTGCCCCACACACCCAGGGGGCACACCACCGCTGGACAGGCAGATAACTAGCGAGGGAGTCAATGTCAAGCAATGGTTTCTTGAGCTGAGGCTGCACCACCGTCTCTGAGGCAGCTTGGCACTCTGCCTTCCCACAGGGAGGCATTGACCACCCCTGACAGCAATAGCCCCAGCATCTTCCAGCTGGCCTTAATTAGCCAGGATGGGCATGGGTCTAGTTCACAAGAGGTGGCTCTAACAGCCCCAAGAACATCCCTTGCATCAGTTGGCAACACCCACTGAAACTGATCCCACGAAACCGGACACCACGAAGACTGGGCTTCCATTACCTCTGGTTCTCCCATCATAATAAGTGTAGCGCCAAAGTCGTGGTGAATACGAGCGATTTTATCCATGAAGTAATCAACGAACATGTCACAATGGGCACTGGAAAATGTTATGACCTTCAGGGGCCTAATACTTTGTGGCTTATGATCTTGAGCTTTACAGGCCTTGTGGTTATTTCTAACACTGTATTTTATAAACCCTAATTTACTCCATTCCCATACCACTGTAAGCAGAAAATAGTGCATTACTGGAGAGGTACTGTAATTCCCTCCTACCATCTACCCTGGCACCAACTGTCATGACTATTTCACAACGAAACACACACACACACACACACACACACACACACACACACACACACACAAAATGCCTTTTCTGCAAGTTCCCTAACTCCAGCACATTGGACTTCCCTGGCTTGTCACATTTAGCATGCTCGGAACCCTACTGATGTTCCCAGCTCAAACAAGAGACACGATCAAGAAGGATGTTGTTCTCTCTCTCTCTCTCTCTCTCTCTCTCTCTCTCTCTTTCTGAAGACCTGAATCATGTTGAGGGAAAATGGAAAGAGGTCAGTAGTTAGTGTTTGGAGAGTCAGTGAAGCTTCATTCCTTGCTAGTGAGCTCTGCCGCTAAAAATAGGGGTGTGTGACAGACTAACCAAGCACGTAAGACTGGAACAGGGTCCATGTGCGAGAACATGACCCACCTGTCTCATGTTCCAACCCCAATCAAGTCAATGAGGCAGATCCGGAAGTAGGCTGGAAGTCAGGGTGTCTGCCCATAAGAAAACTGGATCAGTGACTAAGGCAGAAATATCTTCCTGTTACTCTATTAGAATGTCACCTGGAGTATGCTATAGCCCAAGTACAAATGCAGGAATGGCACTGGCATCTCCAGTCTCAACTGTGCTTGATAAATGTTTCACCTTTGATCCTGAAGGATACCAAGGCATTTTGGCAATTTGCTAAACACGAGAATCAGTTCACCTGCCTTTGAAGCAAAATTTGGCCCCGGGTTCGTTGGCTTTCCGCCGGGCCTGCAAAACCTGGCTGTTCTCCCAGGCCCTCGGAGGAGGGGAGGGTGGGTTGGGTTAAGAACAATTGGGGGTTGGGTAGGGTTTTTTTGTATTAAGTTTTATTTTTTAATATCTGTATTTTAATTGTTGTTTTAACTTATTGTTGTTTCTGTGCTGTAAGCCGCCCCAAGATGCCGTGGGCATGAAGGAGCGGCTAAGAAATGAAAATAATAATAAATAAATAAAATACAAGTTGTTTAATGGCACGCAGAAAACCTCCCCTTTCTAGGCTCTTGATCCATTTTCTCTGGACAGTTACCTCAATAACCTCAATAAAAGTATAGTTAATCCAGCCTTTGGCAGAAAACTAAGTCAAGAACAGAAAAAGGGTTGCCACCTCTTGTGTTTTAACCCTGAAACTCCCGTAGGCCAAAATGGGAGTCTCAGGGTCAAACTGCAAAAAGTAGCAACCCTAAAAAGAAAGATCAGGATCACATCCTGAGTCGTGGGACAAACAGCAGTCAAGATCCAAGAGCTATGCCAGGTCAACAGCCAAGGGAGCAGTGTACATCAGGAGCCAACAGCATGGGCCAGAATTTAGGTCATGAGATTGTACGAAGTCAGGGATTGAGGCAAGAAAGGAACTATGTGTAGAAATGAGCACACACTTAAGGGCCAGGCACAACAATCTAGTCCGTATCAAGTGCACTGGCCAGACTCCTCCTATCCTGCCAGGGCTTTAAAGTACCTGAGGATAGCCAAGTATAAGACTGTTGCTGCTAAGGAGCTGCAAATTACATGGTTCTAAGGCTGCAGGTTGGGGTTTATAGACAGCTCCCAGGTAGCAATATGGTTGAAGTACCCATTCCAGGATTCTGGGTTTGAGCTTGGCAGGGTCTGACAGTCATGTAGGGAGGCTGCCACCGTTAGTCATTTCAAGTTATTCCAAGTTTTCATTTGGTCAGGGAACAATTCTGTTCCTGGTCTGAAAGATGTCCTCTGTAGTATGTCTTGTTTTCTACTCATTTGTTTTGAAGGAGACAAAGGATTGATTTGGGATTTTACTCTCTCTCCCTCAAATAGCAGGGTTTCACTGAAGAAAAGTATAGTTAATCCAGCCTTAGAAAAGGGATTTGCTGACCATTATTTAAAGCCCATAACTCTTCTGGCAAAAACTGGGGAGAAAAGGTTGCACCAAGACGTTCAATTGTCAGAAGGAGCAATGCTCGCTGATAAAGACCAGCAAGACTTTTGAATAGCAGAAGAAGCAGAAGAACTAATTTCAACAAGGTGGCCCTCACCTCCTGACTAGAAAGCAAGTTACAAGAGCTGCTTATAAGGACCAACCAGTAGTTTTGAAGGTTTTAAGCGTTACTGACTTAATCTTGTGTTCTGTCTGTCTCTCTCTCACACACACAGCTAAAAGAAGAGTTTCTCCCATAAGTACGTTTTTTCTCTGACAACTTTAAGGTTTCCAAGTAGACGTTTTAATTCTTTGCATTTAAGGTCTCTGCTTCTCATAACACAACATAAAGGAATAACTTACTACTTGTAATCCAAAATTGTTCCTTGAATATCACTGTGGCAGGTAAAACTCCATGAAGAAGAACTGGAAAGCTAGACCAAAGCAGCAATTCTGAAACTACTTGCTCATAAGTAATCCTTTTCACTTCAAAGTGGTGCAGAAGCTGAAGCTCAGATTCCTCCAAATATAGAATTTGTGCTAACGTAACAGGCTTAAAGAGAATCTCTAGGCACTCCGATGCTATGCCAATTATATGTACCCAAGCAGGAAAATAGACAAGTCTCCTCTGAATAGCATAATTTACCCCACCTCTGGACATGGATGGAGTTTCCTCCCTCCTCAGGCTGGGGACCACTAACCAGCAACAAATCCCCAAATATGGCTCTGATCCTCAAAGTGATGCATCAGGACAAACACCACATACTACTGAACGCACATGGTGAAGTCTAGAAAAGGGTTGTATTTGGTGTACATTTTTTATTTTTGCTGTTTGAGCACTTATAGGGACAAGTCAAGCAAATTCCACATGTTTGATTTATAACAAAAGAAAAACAAATGCAACAAGACTGCTTAGTCCGTTAAGATAGCAAAGAAAAAAGCAGCAAATACACATGTTAACACTAGAGTGAAAGATTAGAGGGAAGCGCAGAAAACTCTGTACAAGTACTCTGAAGTACTTGAATGAAGAGAGAAAGTAATAAACTAGAAGGTGGGAGAAATAAAATACTAAAGGGGATCAGTGGCAGGAGGCCTTTAAAAATGGTCTAAATATAAACAAGTTTGGATCTTTGGGGCCAAATCTTGCTCCCATTGATGTCAAATGAGAATTTGAACTCCTGGGAGAAGCCAGATCTAGCTCTTAAGGAATACTACTACTAATAAAATATTGTGTGGTGTTTTATAAAAGCAATTAGTAAAAACATGGTATAGAATGTTTAGAAATGTGAACATAAACTGTAAGAATCAGCTGGCCTGAAGGCAGAAATGACTCCAGAGTTCTTTCTAAAGTATGCACACCCATCTTGTGAAAGGCAGCAAATTGGAACACAGGCCCCCTGATTTCTATTCCTAGGCTTCCCACTAATTCTAAGTGACTTGTCTTTGAAATATCTCAGTTTCCCTTTTTGTAAAATAGGGATGCAACAATCTCAGCAGGGCATGTCAGCCGTTAAAATGCTTCAATATCACTAGATGAAAGACACTAAAGGCCATAAAATTCTGCTTACAGAACTAATTCAAGTTGGCTTGGTTATCAGCACACTCAGATCCAAAACTGGCTGAAGGACTATAAACAATGAATAATGAGAAATGGCAGCATATCAAATCTCGGGAGGCTGGGGTCAGAACGGAGTGTTAGATCCATTCTTATTAAATATCTTCATTAAAGGATCGGGACATGGAAGTAAACACTAACAGCATATTCAAGAAGTTTGTAATAGATAATAAAGTAGGAAGTGCTATGAACACCACCCAGATGAAGAACTAATACAAGAGGGATGTGAAAATTGTAAAAATAATGACAGGAAATTAAGATTCAACTTAGAAGACTTTTAACACACACATCTGAAGGGAAGTAATTTGAAACAGACACTAAAAGGAAGGGAAAATATGGGAAGCTGATGCTGAGAAGAACTAAGGGGTGTTAACAGATGGGTTAGACATGGATTTACAGTACAAAATCTGGCAATGAAAAAGTAGTAGTGGGGGGCTGAATATGTAGGGGCCTCACACCATGAGTCAGAAAGGCTCCTTCTTAGCTTCACCTGAGTGTTCATTACCCAAAAAATGTAAAGAAACCACAGGGAATTCTAACCACAACAACAAAGGGAACAGTGGGATTTATGAGGAAAGATTACAAAAGATTAATATACATGGAACATGGTACGTAGATGGGTTAAGTGATGACTAAGGAGAGACAGCAAAAATCTACAAAATTCTGACAGGAGATGAATTATTTAGAGTGGTCCAAGAAGGAGGCAGAAAAATTAGTAAGGGAGTTAAGCAGAACATCAGAATTCCTGACTGCCAGGTATGCTATGGCTGTGTAACTGTTTGCTTATAGAAGAGGAAGACACTCCCTTACTTGGACCAACTGGACTGGCCAAAGCCCTGAAGAACAGGCTACAATGAACCATTCTGCCTTGCAATGGCTTCCACAATGCTAAGGGTTAAAGAGCAATCAACTCTATGCAGTCTCTGAGGTCTCTCTTAACTCTAGTGTCAGGGATTAGAATATATTAGAACTCTTTTTAGGATATACTATAACTGCTTGAGAGAATTCTGTCTGTAATAGCATTATTTATTTATTTTTATATAGCATCGGCTATGTACCTGGTGCTGTTTGATCAGTAGCTATAGACAGGTCCCTACCGCAAGGGGCTTACAATCTAAGTATGAAATCGAACAAGCTGCTTTCTCACAAATGTTGTGATGAGCCCAGAAGGGGTGCAGGTGTATGTGGTTAGTTAGCCATCATACAACATGGCTTACTGCATGTCTACTGTAGTGTGTCGTGGATGTGATTGGTGTGGTAATTTATTACGATGAATCTGCTGAGCCAGAATTTGAATTAATAATTCAAAATCACCAACTGAGGTGCACTGAGGTGGTGAGTGAAGTGATCAAATTTGCAGATGACAGTTATTCAAGGTAGTTAAAACACAAGCTGACTGTGAAGAATTGCAGGAGGATCTTCTGAGGGGGCATCTAAATGGAAGATTAAATTAATGTGGACAAGTGCAAAGTGATGCACATAGGGAAAAATAATCCAAGCTATACGTACACAATGCTGGGTTCTAAATTAGGAGTTACCACTCAGGAAAAAGACCTTGGAGTCGCTGTGGGCAATACACTGAAATCCTCAGCTCAGTGTGCAGCGGCGGTTAAAAAAGCAAACCGAATGTTAGAAATTGTTCATAAAGGGATAGAGAATAAAGCTGAAGGTATAATAATGCCTCTATATAAATCTATGGTGCAACTGTACCTTGGGTATTATGAGCTGTTCTGGTCACCCCATCTCAAAAAAATATAGAGTAGAAATAGAAGAGGTACAGTGAAGGGCAACAAAGATGATCAAGAGTATGGTGATCAAGCAACCCTATGAAAAGAGGCTGGATTGGTTAGAGCTCTTCATCTTGAAGAAGAGACTACTGAGAGGGGGGATATGATAGTTTATAAAATCATGAGTGGTATGAAACGAGAAAACAGGCAGTCGTTATTTAACCTCTCAAGCAGCGGTTATTTAACCTCTCAAATAGTACTAGAACTAGGGGACCCCACAAAGCTAACAAGTAGCAGATTTAAAACAAATTTTTAAAGAAGTATTTTTTCACTTAGCATGCAATTAAGTTGTGGAATTTGTTGTCGGAAGATGTGGTCAAGGCCAGTAGTATAGTTGGGATTACAAAAGGGTTGGACAAGTTTCTGGAGGATAGATCCATTAGCAGCTATTAGCCAGGTAGGTTTGGGGAATGTAACCTCTTACTGTTGGGAGCTGGGAGTGAACAACGGGGAATGGATCGTGACCTTTGGGTACTTCTTCCATGCGACTGAGATTGGCCCCTATCAGAGACAGGTGATGGGCTCAATGGACTATTGATCTGACCTAGTATGCCACTACTTATGTTATGTTAATGTGCACTACCTGTGACTGGTATTGGAGATGTCCCACAGTCAACATGGAGAAGAAATGAGTGCCACAGAGAAGACTTTCCCCAACCTACAGGGAATGGAGAACAGCCAAACAGGACCGAAATCTGTGAGTGGCACAAGTCCTAAAGGGCCTTACACTCAGGCTGAGGGCTGTGATCCTTCACAGAGGTTAAAAGCAGAAGCAAACCTAATTTCAAGACAGAAGAGGCGCTTCTAATAGCAGCATGAAGTAAATTTCAGAAATAGGAAAAACAATATCCTTACTGCCTGGAACTCAAGGTCTTATGTAGGACAAATAAAGTAGTCGGTTGAATCTGATCTCATTGAAGGAGTGCAAATATGTGGCGATAAAGGGGCTGTCTGGAAGGCTGGACCTCTGCCAGTAAGTGCCTTGGAGGTAAGTAACAAAATGTCAGAGCTGATACAGAATGTCATGGTCCCAGTGTAAGGGTTTTAGAGTGAGTTCAGAGACTCTCTGAGGATGCAAATTCCACCGTTCAGGAACTGGTGCTGTCAGAATCTCTATGAAGGGAGTGTCAATAGAACAGCTTTGAAAACTACTGCATTATCAGTCATTCAAAACTCTTCCCTGAAAGATAAAAGGCCTGGTAGCAGAACAAAGATAGGAGGCAGTGATACTGTGATTTGAATTCATAAACTTTAAAAGAGACGGACACTTAGACTGGCTCAAGAGATTATTGTTGTTCTGGATTGCTTGAATGGGAGCAGTCCAAAGCAAGTGCATGCAGCTACTGAGGAAGATCTGGAATGTTGATAATGGGACATCCAGTTGCATTTGGCACAGTAAGAAATAAAGTGGTAGGTGGGTGGAAGTGAAATATATGGGTGTTGTCCTTGTAATAAAACAAATCATGTAATTTGATCACAATTAAGTGCAGAGAAAGGGTGGTATTAGCTTGGGTCCCAAAATCGGGCACACCTCACACAATCTGGGATCTAAGGGTTTCTCCTGTTCCGTGTGTTAACCAATGATCTGATTAGTCTAGAGTTCTTTTATTTGCAACACCTGAGACGGTGATGTTTGAATGTTTCAGTAACTGTAGCTCACTCGATACGATATGATTTTATTAGGGCATCAGACATCGCTATAGCCAAACAAATATAAGGAAACAAAGCAGATAAATCTATACAAAATTTGAAAACAAAAATAAAACTAAGTTTAAACAATTACTGTATAAACAGTAGACCTAAAAGTTGTTTTTATCTCAGAGTAAACCAAAACCAATACATATCCATGCAGGTTTCAGATGATTACAACATTATTAATGGAGGCCCCCAGCCATAATAACTACCCCAACTTGCAATTAGATCCCATACGTCGCTTAGAGGCAAGCCAAATACAAGATGCGACTTGGATAAGCTCATCCTGCATATGTAAGAAAAGGAGGGGTTTATACATTTCATGGGTAAACAGACCCATATGGGTATCCACAAGTGGCTGAAGCCAAACTTCTCTAAGGTCGTCATAATGGGCACATCTACATAAGAAGTGCTCCACAGATTCCACTTCATCTAAGGGACAAGTACAGCAGCGAAGGTCGTAATTTACACCCGTATATCTGCCCTCTGTCACCGCTGTCTGAAGCAGCTGAAAACGGGCCAAGGTATAAGATCTACGCAAACTGACATTGGTTAATAGATCCAGGTATATCTCAAATTGGGCAGTGACCTTCAATGACCCCAAACAAGGGGCTACTCTCCATGCATTTAAGGTGGCTAAGTCCTCCTGCATGGCAATATCCTTGAGACGACTCCATACTTCTCTTTTGATCTCCATGACTGGCTTACCCACAAGATATTAGAAGGAAAACCCAATATTTTTGAGGATTCCCGCAAGATAGTGCAACCAGGGATAAACCCTGGGCCCATCATATAGCTCTTCCTTGAAACATTGGCCCCAAAGTGTGGATTCAGGCTGTGTAGCCAGTCTAAGCCAGTATCTAACAACTGCCATGCTGGCTAGAGTACCAATTGACACCAGGCCTGATTCCACCCTTAAAACTGCGCCCGGGACCTGCTTCCCTACATGCAGGATTAAACGTAAAGTATTTTGAACCCTTTCAAGAGTCAGTGTATTTGAGTATGGTATAATCTCAAAACCAAAGAGTAGGGAAGCTGGAACTTTTAATTTATACACTTGGAGGAAAGTAGACATTTTCACTCCTTGTGACACCCTCGCCGCCTTGCTCAATGCTCTTGCGGCCCTCAATCCTTTGATGGCCCTATTCTGGGTATGTTTCATCCATGATCCTCTGGCAGGGAAAGTAATGCCTAAATAAGTAAAGGCATTAACCCTCTCCAATTTCTGGCCATTGACCCTCCACCCAGCAGATGATTTACGCCTTCCGATCACCATAACTTTGGATTTAGATGGATTGGGTTCTAACCCATTGCGTTGGCAGTAAGCACTAAAATTGTCTAATAGCCTTCTAAGCCTCACCTCAGATTGTGACAATAGGATCAGATCATCAGCAAACTGGATCACTGAAAACTGATGGGCACCAGCTTTGGGCACATGGGCTGCCTCCCATCTCAGCCCGGTAATGAGGTCGGCAAGATAGAGGTTGAAAAGCAGGGGGCAAGCACGCACCCCTGCCTCACTCCTCTTCTAATTGGGACTGAGTTTTCCGAGAGTCTCTCGGAAGTTAATTTAATATCTGCCTGGTTGTTGTAGTGGAGCTGGAGAATGAGCGACAGCAAATTGTCGTCAATCTCCATCCCTCTAAGTTTTAGCCAAAGGTTTGCTCATGGAACCAAGTCAAAGGCTTTGGAGAGGTCTATAAAAGCCAGGAACAATTTACCCCTCCTGATCTTATTATATTTATGGATAATATGTTCCAGGATAAAGCAGCAGTCAGTCGTTGACCTATTTTTCCTAAAGCCATGCTGTTCCCTGGGAATAATTGCCTGCTCCTTGGCCCAATTTTCGAGATGCTCCAAGAGGAATTTGGCAAATATTTTCCCAACCATAGACAACAAGCTTATCGGCCTATAACAGGCTGGATCTTCCAACGAACCCTTCTTGAAAATTGGGACAATCCAGCTCTGAGTCCAGCTCGAAGGTACTCTACACCCATCCCCTATTTGGGTGAATAATTTGAAAAAAAAATCAGAGACCACCACTTAGGAGCAGCCTGTAAAATTTCCGCTGTAATCTGGTCTGGCCCAGATTATTTGTTCTTTTTCAACTGGAGGATGAATTCCTCGATCTTAGTCTGAGGAAACTCTATCCACTGCCTCCCTTGGGGGCCACCACTAAATCATCTGCTAGTCAGGCAATCCGAAGTAACTTTGCTTTCCCCAAATGGCTCCTCTTTGTCCGCGTATAACTGCCCAAAAACCAACTCCCAGTCTCGGCTGGGGGGTATTGGCTCTCAGATTTATCAGTTTGTTCAAGATCTGCCAAAATTTCCCAGCATTCCTCATCCGCTGAGCTATGGCCATCTCTGCCCACATTCTGTTGTAGTATGCCCCCCTTTTTCCTTTTAGGAATACGGCATAGGCTGCTCTAAAAGTGGAAAATTGGTTCCAATAATCTGGGCACATTTCCTTGACCCATTTTGCCTTAAGTGATTTGAGATGCTTCTTCATAGATCTACAAGCAGCATCATACCAAGGCTGTTTGGGGGCATGCACTCGCCTTCTCTTCTGGTCCCACAGAGCCTGGTGGACCCTTTGAACTATAGACTCATAAAGCTGGACCAAGGTTTCAATGTCCTGAGTCTCCAAAAATATAGCCTGTTGTCTCATAAGATCCTCTGAGAAGCAGAGGCCTTGAATCCGGCTTATCGCTGTTAACGAAGAAAGCTTTAGAAGCTTTGGGATGGGCTTCCCCAACTCCCCTCCTATCCCCAAATCAAGTTGGGCCCTCTGAATCTCTAGCTGGACAGTGAGGGCCACATGCTCACTCTCCGGTCTAACCACCAAGGAAAAGTTCTTGAATTCATCCCTCGCCTGGGCACTCACCAGGATCACATCGATGGCACTACATCTCTGAGATCCAAGAAAAGTAAAACCCTCGGTTCCACTAACACCAAGGGAAGGCTCGAGTGCCACAAGGCTAAACTTCTCCATCAATTGGAATAGAAGAAGATCCCTGTGATCCAATCGGGCCCTCGTCTTCTGGGCACACACTTCCTTGATAGCCCTCCCCAGGTGGGCATTCAAATCACCAACCAACACAATGTAAGCCTGGGGAAATTGCAATTCAAAGGCCAATAGCTGTTCTTCTAAAATTCCAGCAGCTGAGGGGAACACTGCTTGCCATCGGAGGCCACGTGGGGCTTGTTAGTAGTGGTCCCGTCCCCAGACTGTGACAGTAGCCTCACTATATGGGTAGGGGTTTGGGATATAGCCTGCCCCTTCATATCCTCAAATAGGGCCCTCTTGGATCCCTCCAGGGGATCAGGTAGAACTCCATGAACATCCAATCCCCCCTTATCCCTTGAACCTGGCTGACGTAATACTCTGGCACTTATTAAAGGAACCAGATTGGGGGGGAAGAGATCAACCAATTGCGCCTTCCGTGAACATCAACCACCTGACCCACCTGTTCGTAATGCAAAACCCTATCCAGGGAAATGCCCCTCCTTAGCAGGTGCTTCCTGGCCAGGAACAAATCCCTAACCCAGGATGGGTGGTCAAAACATACCCTTATCCTTGCCTGGAAGGACCTGCAGGGCAGGAACTCAGTATCAACAATATTGTCCATAGTCACAGATTTTCTTAGTAAGTAACCAAGGTGCAAGTGTATGTCTCCTTTACTAGCCCATGAGTGACAGGTGCCATTAAAATCCGGTCTTAGAGAGAGATAAACCTCTTTCTCTCACACAATCATCCTTCGTCTTAAAGAACTTGGCGGATGAGGGACACAGAGCTGACGGCTAAAAGGAGTTGGTAGCAGGGATATGCACTCCTCCTCCTTGAAATTGGCCCCTATCATATCAAGGCAAGACAAAACTTCCTTAAGCTGATCCTTCACTTTACCCATCGATCTATCCAAGTCAGCAATGCTAAGAAATAAAGTCTGGACCGTACGGGCAATAGGTTTAGTCTGTTGGGCCAGAGTCTTTTTAGGGGAAACTGAACCTTGGTTATCCAGCAATCCCTCAAGGTCTAAGAGGAAATGATTAGTCGCTCCCACCAACGATTGGACAGGATCCTCCGAGACCCCATCCTCTGCCAAGCACGAAAAGTGATTGAATAAATGCAGGGGCGACATACCTGGGGCACGGGCAGGATCCTGGCGCCTACATTTGCTGGGAGATGCTTCCTCCAGGGAGTCATGGGGGGACTGACGGCTATGCTTCCTATCCATAACACCAATGTAGCACAGGAACAGTCAGTCTCCGGTCGGATAACTGGACTCCTGCTCCTGGGTGCTGTTAGGGAGTGGGGGGGATAGATAGGTGTTTCCAGAAAGGGTACTGCCCGTGGCCGTCTCTCCGTGGACACACTGGGTTATTGGTAATCCCCTCAGGTTGTTGGGTGGGCTTTCCTACTTTAACAGGAGACAACCCATTTCATCATAGGGGCAGAGAGAATGTGCCACTCGCAGGAGGAACGGGGAAAACAAGCAAGGGAGGGGAACAACAGCCGTTGCTACCAAGCACGCCCGGGCACCACAGTCAGGCACAGTGCAGGAATCTAGTTGAGGGGGGAACAGGGGAAAGGTGGCCAGGGAGTGGAGGGAAATGGGATGGGGAAAGAGGGGGCTAGGGATATGGGACGAGGAGGGAGGAAAGGGCTCTCACGCTACTGGGAAGGGGGGGGGCAGAGGGGCTTGGAGGGGGAAGACACGGACAACAATTCACCAACCCAGGGGCCAGTATGAGAGGAAAGGGAAGGGGGGTGCTGGAGGTTCAATCTCACGACGTTTATGCACAGACTCAAAAGGGGGATAAGGTATAGCAAGGCGGGGTACACAGACACAGAATACAATCAACAGCAATCTCTACTACAAGCACTTAGCTTTCACCAACGCAGGAGCAAGGGCCAGTCTCTCTCTCGATTACCGGCGGAGACTTACTGTCCCGCCGGCAGCTTTATGCCTCTCAAGAGCCCTTCAGGTGACAGCCCTTGGGTACTGATTAGGGCTGCGCCGAGCGCGCTCCGCCTCTAGACGCGTGCTGCGTCGGGGCAGGGTGGAGATTCCTGTCCCGGAAGTTCCTGGCTGTGAGAGGGGAGGGACCTGATTTGTTGTTGGGGAGGCGTCCTGCTGATGCGAGGGCGAACCTTGCCCTGTGGCTGAGGGGGCCGTCGTCTGCTTCTCCCGAGCCCTCCAGGGATTCCCCCGCCGCCTCCGCCACTGAGGCATGCCACGGGACTGCGGCGTGACAGGTGCGCTGAAGGGCATGCAAAAGGGCGCGCCTTTACGCGCACAGCCCTTTGGCGCGCAGCCTAGGCGTGCGCCTACAGCATGGCCATAGGCTGACTGTCCGCTTTTCTTCTTCCAGGTCACAGGATCCACCCCGACACCGCTCCCCGCAGCAGCTGGCAGGTAAGAAATCAATTAGAACGTTCCCAACTCTCCACTTCTCGCCAAAGCGGCCGTAGGCTGACTGTCCGCTTTTCTTCTTCCAGGTCACAGGCTCCACTCTGACACCGCTCCCCGCAGCAGCTTCCAGATGGGTCCCAATGATGCATCAATATACAATCTTTACATCATCAACCTCTCACCTGTAGCTCACTCCAGAAGGGGCCTTGCTGTAGAAGACTCCTCAGTTGTTTGTTTAGAGTCAAGAGGAGTGGATGAAAAACTTATCCTGACACCAATCACTATATGCATGTGTGTGTTTGTTTTAATAACAGATTGACTAATTGTTGGGAAGCTCAAGGTTCTAGTTCCTACCCAGAGTATAGACTCTGGTTTTGGATCTGCATGACAGACAGATGCACAGACTGATGAAGAATATATAGAGGGAAGAATTTATTTATTTATTTTCATTATTTATATCCCGCCTCTCCTGCCTAGACAGCTCGAGTTGGCTTACAAAAATTAAACTAGTTATAAAAATATACATAAAAGAGAAGCGTAAGAATAGGAAAATAAAAAACCAATTTCCCCCACCCACCCCCCTCACCACAGGTCTTGCACTGTCGCCAAAATGAGGCATGGTCCAGGGCCACCTGGGCCTCCACCAGAAGGGAGTTCCACAGCCTGGGTGCCGCCACCGAGAACACCTTCTCCATTGTAGCCCCCCGCACCACCCAGGGGACATCAAGAAGGGCGGTCTCAGCAAACCACAGGGGTCGATCCAGGGCACGGAGAGTGAGGCGGTCTCGCAGATAGGAGGGGCCCAGACCATATAGAGCTTTATAGATAATAGAGATGAAAAGAAGAATGTATAGATGAAGAATAGAGGGAAAGGGAAATGCCCATTGCAAGCCACTAGGTGCACTCAGGCAGCTTGCTCTCCCTCTCTCAAAGCCTGTGGGGGTTGCTAAGGCCCCCTGGCCTAAAACCCTTCTCTCCAGGGCCTTCTTGAACCCCTTACCCTCCTTGGTGGTGGAGTTCCTGCCAATCTTCCCAGCAGGGTGACTCCGGCTAGCTATGGAGCACCTCACCCTGCTGCCACTAGGCTAACCAGGCTGGGCTAACCCTTGTTATATAGCCCTAGCCCGGGTCATATCAGGCATGATGCGCTGCCGGGGGGGGGGGGGGG
>QEPC01009299.1:3639357-3676966 GCA_003113815.1 Sphenodon punctatus
GGGGGCCTGGGAGGTAGGATTGGGTAGGGTGAGTAGAATGGGGGCTATTGGAGTGGGATTGGGGGACAGGGAGTGGGGTTGGGTGGGAGTGGGTAGAATGGGGGTGGGATTGAGTGGGCAGAATAGGGACTGGGAGGGGGGGCAGAAAGGGCTCAGGGTGGGATTGGGTGGAAAGGGGTGGGCAGAATGGGGGCTCTTGGAGGGGATGTGGGCAGAATGGGGACCAAAATGTGAGAAAAAGGTGCAAGAGTGTCTGAGTGAGAGTATGTGTCTGTGCGTGAGAGAAGGGAGTGTAAGTGTGACTGTGTGTCAGTGTATGTGAGAGAGGTGATGGGGGGAGGGGGGGGAAGTCACCTCTCTCGGTTGCCACTGGGATCCGCTCCTTGTTGCCGAGCCTGGCAGGTCCCAAGGAGCAATCGGGGTCTCTCACTGAAGCACAGGGCGGGGGCCAGAGGACGAAAATGGTGTCGTTGCCACTCCCAAGAGAAGCCTCCTTGGGGTGGTGCGGGGACCGAGCTGTGACTAACCCAGCTGGCAGCAATAACTGGCTGAGGAGGAGAGATTCCCTCTGTGCCCTGCCCCTCCCCGCCGGGAGCCCCTGAGCAG
The DNA here is from genome assembly GCA_003113815.1 of Sphenodon punctatus. Classification (NCBI taxonomy): domain Eukaryota; kingdom Metazoa; phylum Chordata; class Lepidosauria; order Sphenodontia; family Sphenodontidae; genus Sphenodon; species Sphenodon punctatus. The sequence continues at coordinate 3,639,964 of QEPC01009299.1, forward strand.
CGTGTCCCCCTTGTCCAGCCCCACAAGCCACTTCTGCTTCCCGGCCCACGGGCTCTGTTATGCGCGGCAGGGCCAAGTGGATGGTGTCCGGTGGCAACCCTCCACAGAGCGAGACTCCTTAGTGCCACTCCCCATCGTCTCTCTTTCCCCATGTTGGCGTGGTCGAGCCGGGCAGCACTGCTGGTGGGGCGGCCGGGGGTCCTGCCATCACCTTCCCCTGCCTGGTGCCCCATCACTGTTGCTGTCACTGCCACCTAAGAACCTTCTGCGGTGGGACGGAGGGGCTCCTGCTCCCATCATCTTCAACGGGGCTGCCTCCTCCCAGCCACCCAAGAGCGCTGGGCATCCACCCCAAAAAGGAGCTGATGGAAACACTGAGCACGGCACAGGGAGCCCACAATTTCATCTACAGCCTCCACTCCACCGAAAGGAGCCTGCCTTCTGTGGGAGCTGCACTGCTTTGAGTCCATCCATCGCCCAAGAGAAACTGGAAGTTACACCACTATCTCCAGATCAGCTGAGAGACGTCCATCCACAATGCATTGCCTTTTGTAGGGTTTAGATTTTTGCATAATGGAATTAGGATTGCTGCGTGTTACTGAAATGCTTTGTGCGGTTGCTGTTTTTTTATGGTGATTTTTGTTAACCGAGGGAAGACAAACAAGCGATCAATTGGAGTTGTCCTAGGAATTTTAACTATGGCAGCTGCTGCTTTGGGAAATCTTGTGTCAGATTAAGAAGGATTTGCTCTTCCAGACTATGTTGAAGCTCTAGGTTCTAGGTTACACCTATCAATTCCTTAACTGATACCTAAGCAAGCAGATATGTGGCAGTCACATGTTAGTGTGCGTGTGTGTGTGTGTAAAAGGTGAGTGTCCAGTTACATTCTTGATGAGCATTAAAATCCAGTTATTTATTTATTACAGTATTTTTACCCTGTGTTACGGGGAGGGGGAATTTCTCCCCTGGAAGGGGAAGGAAGGGACCCAAGGGGAATAACAAGCAAGGACTCTCCAGAACCCACTGGGAAGGAACTCATGAGGATGAATGCCCGCCAGGATAGAGTGGTGGCCTTTTGAACCTTCAAGAGTGTTCAGGCCTCTATCATCATAGGGCGCCGAGCAGGGAATACTGGAGCGTCCAAGCCTCTCCTGTACCCACCACCCCTTTTCACACACACCACCCCAGGGAGGGACACTAGTGGGAGAGATGTGAGGGAGGTGGGTGGGGGAGCCAGGGGTCACGAAGAGGGAAGGAGGGAGCACTTGTACTGCAGGGGGGAACAGGGAACCCAGAAGGGGAAAGGGACAAGGGCTGACGCACACTAACACTCTCGCAGACACTACAACTCTCAGACCAGGGTTAAATAAGAAGGTTCACGTACTCACCAGACTCTAAGGAGATCTCTTTCACTCGATCACACAACTCCAACGGGGAAGGGAAGGGATTACAACTAAGGGATTCCAAAATGCTAAACGCTCTCACTGCAAGGGGGCCAGTCTCTCTGATCACCGGCGCCACCCTGCAAGTGGCGCCAGTGTTTATTCTGATGGCCCCGCCTCCCCCGACGTGCCTGCAAACACAGGGAATGTCTGGGCAGCGCTGGCCCCGCCTCCCTGTCACGCGAGCTTGCTGGGGGAAGCTCTGTCTCGCTGTGCTGCTGTGGGGCTGACGTTGGGCTGCCGGGAGTTCCTGGGCTGTCTGGGGCATCCCCCTGTCTCTCTGCGGCCGGGCTTGTTTCAGGGGTGAGTCCTCCCCGCCAGCTCCCCAGGCGCCGCGGCGTGGGAGTCCAATGGCGGCGCCGGGGCTGCCCACTGACACCACGCCTCTCCAACTTCTAGTATCTCGAGGCGGCTTACAAATATAAAATGTCTTAAAAACCCAAAACTATAAAAACCAATAAATAACCAAACAAAATATCAAAAAGGGGGGTGCCACAGAACAAAAAAAAACACCTCCCCCCCCCATCCCATCACACTCACCGAAGACCTGGTGGAACAGCCAAGTCTTACAATAACAACTAAAAGAGGCAAGGTCCCGGGCTACCCAGGCCTCTGCTGGAAGGGAGTTCCACAGCCTAGGTGCGGCCACCAAGAACGCCCTCTCTATAGTCACCCTCGCGCAACCTGTGGGACATCAAGAAGGGCACTCCCAGCAGACTGCAGGGGCCAATCCAAAACACTGAGGTTGAGGGGGCCCCACAGATAGGTGGGATCCAGGCCATTAACGGTTTTATAGGTAAGAGCCAACACCTTGAATCAGGACCAGAAGACTATAGACAGTCAGTGCAGAGCACAAAGCACTGGTGTAATGTGCTCACAGCGGCCCGTCCCAGTAGGAAGGTGGGCTGCCGCATTCTGCACAAGCTGCAGCCTCTGAACCGTCACCAAGGGTAGCCCCACGTAGAGCGCGTTGCAATATTCTAGTCTCAAGGTAATGAAAGCATGGATGATGGTGGCCAGGCCAGAGTCCGAGACATACGGCTGAAGCCAACGCACCAGATGTAATTGGCGAACAGCACCTCTCACCACAGCCCCCACCTGGGCATCCAGGCAGAGTTGCAGGTCGAGGAGCACTCTCAGACTCCCAACCTGGAAAACCAGTGGGGGAAAACCCCATCAGTGAGAGGGAACACCACACCCACCGCTTTATCGACCAGCATCACCGCCGTCTTGTCAGGATTCAACTTCAGTCGGCTCTTCCTCAGCCAGTTCCCCACAGCCGCCAGACAAGGCTCCAATATCTCCCTGCTGGCCTTAACCAACCAGGACGGGCATGGGTCAAGTTCACAAGTGGCTCTAGCAGTCCCCTAGACATCCCCCACCTCGGTGGCCGACACCCCTGAAACTGATCCCAGAAAACCAGACAAGGTGGGGCTTCCACAACATCTAGTTCTCCTAAATATATAATTTATTTATGATTACATTTGTATGCTGCCCCCTCCTGCTACAAGCATCTCAGGGCAGCTAACAACATTTTAAAACACATAATAAAATCTATTAAAATCAACATAGTTAACCCCATAATTAAAATAACCCAATACAAAAACAATAAGACCCCACCCAAACTCAACTCACCCATCCCGTCTCCCTCGGCAAAGGCCTGGTGGAACAGCCAGGTTTACACTGTCTACGGAAAGAGGGGAGGTCAGCGGCCAAGAGAACCTCCAGTGGGAGGGAGTTCCGCAGCCACGGTACAGCCACCAAGAACGCCCTCCTCATGGTCGACACCCGGGAAACTTTAGGGACCTCAAGGATGGCGCCCCCGGCCGACCGCAGAGGTCAATCCAAGATCCGGAGGGTGAGGAGGTCCTGCAGGTAGGTGGGGCCCAGGCCATTTAGGACTTTAAAAGGTCAGCACCAACACCTTGAATTGAGCCCAGAAGACTATCGGCAGCCAGCACAGAGAACGGAGCACTGGAGTAATGTGCTTGCGTTGGCCCATCCCCTTAAGGAGACAAGCCACCACCGCAGCATTCTGCACCAGCTGCAGTCTCTGGACCATTACCAAGGATAGCCCCATGTAGAACGTGTCACAGTAGTCTAATCTCGAGGTAATAAAAGCATGGATGATCATGGCCAGGTCCAAGTCCGAGACATACAGCCTAAGCCGACGTACCAGATGTAATTGGCAAAATGTGCCCTTCGCCACAACCACCATCCGGACATCCAGGCGGAGCTGCAGATCGAGGACCATCCCCAGACTACAGACATGATACCAAGGGAGGACGGACCCCATTAATGATGGGGGCCATCCCTTTCCCGGCTTTCCCCACAACCATCACCTCCGTCTTGTCATGATTTAACTTCAAGCAGGTTGCCCTCATTCAGTCCCCCACAGCTGAAAAACACTGGGTAAAGCACCGAGACTGCTGGACCTGGGTCTGATGAAAACAAGAGATATAGTTGGGTGTGATCAGCGTATTGATGACACCTTACACCAAACTCACTGACAACCTCCCCCAAAGGCTGCATATACACATTGAACAGGAGAGGGGATAAGATGGAACCCTGCAGGACTCCACACATGAGGCCCCAGGGAGAAGATGAATAATCACCCAGCACCAGCAACTCATGATCAACAGTATCAAATGCAGCCAAGAGATCTAACAAAATCAATAGGGTTGAATGACTCTGGTTCAACTCTCGGGAGAGGTCATCGACCAAGGCCACAAGCGCAGTCTCCGTGCCATAACCCAGACAGAAGCCAGACTGTGAAGGATCAAGAAATTGACCCGGTGTAGATGCTCCTGAAGCTATCGAGCCACCGCCCATTCAATAACCTTCCCTAAAGTGGCCAGAACGTCAATGTCCAATTATGGCTTTTTGAGCAGGGGCCGCACCACTGCCTCCTTGAGGCAGTCCGACACCCTTCCTTCCTTAAGGGAGGCATTGACTATCCCGGCCGGCAACAGCCCTAACGTCTCCTGGATGGCCTTAACCAGCCAGGACGGGCATGGATCTAATTCACAGTAAGTGGCTCGAACAGTCTCAAGAGCATCCCCCACGTCCGAGGGCAACATGTCTTGAAATTCATCCCATAAAACAGAACAAGATGGGGCTTCAACTGCCTCTGGCTCACCCACTGTTAAAAGTGCCACGTCAAAACCATGGTGGATTGGAGCAATTTTATCTGCAAAACAGTTCACAAACAAGTCACAGCAAACATTTTATAACTCTGAATCCAGGCGGAGAGAGGCTGAACTTACCAGCCCCCTCACCACCTGTAGCGATAAATATAATAATGCAAAAATCTAGAAACCAGGTATGTCTCCAAAAATACAACACGCTTAAACACTGAACCAGCAGTGCCCATGAACCTTAAAATGACGACAAAAGGGTCCCTGAGAGTCAGAGTTCTTCAAATTTTCCCTTTGGACCTGACACTTAGCAACTCTGCCTCAGTTTCCCTGCCCGCATTCTCCACCAAATATAACTTTGGGATTGAGATCGTCATAAAACACCACTCCAATGTGGTACAAAACCAAACCTTTTTTGGAACGGTACACCTTGGTTTTCTATTCTTGGCAGGATTATACTACACATACAGCACTATACAGATAGTCCCCAGATAAAGATATCTTACGTGTCCTGTGTCTGGCCAGATCCTGGAAGCATGCAGCCTGATTCAGGGAAAAGACAGAGAGGGCCCTTTGATGCTGGAGAGTAGAGCTGCTGGCAAGCGAGGATAAATTATGATCCATGCGTGCAAGGTCTGGAAGGGAGTGAAGCCACATGATTCACCAAATTGGTGACCACCAGTCCTCACCCCAAAGCCATGTTGCATGACCAGGTCTCATATACAGTTCTGAGGTACAGGTCAGTAATAGCAAGATGCCATGTCATGGTGACCTCACATAGTTCTTCAGCACATCAAAAGAGCGTCTTCCTGGGAGGAAGGGCCCTGAGCATATTAGCATCTTTATCTTTCCTTGATTGTTCTTTCCTGACCTGGAAGTCAGTAGCAGATTTGCAAATGTCCCACTTGTCTGTTCACAATTGTTTCGTTTGTCAACTCCAGGTGTTCAGCAGGATGCTTTGTTAAGCATGTGTGGTGGTGCCAGGAGAAGATACTTGTCTGGCTATACCTTTGTTCCTCTGTCAGTATGCTGATGGGGCCTTATCTATGTGTTGAGTCTCTTCAGCTTGAATTCCATCACAATCTCAGGCCTGTTGTCTGTTCTGGACCCTCTTTCTGCTCTTTGCTTTTGCTTGACCAAAGTTAGGTCTGGCTTCCTTTGTCCAGCCTAGGAGAACATAAGATATCAATAAAACTATATTCTATCGCTACACACCCAGAAAAACTCAGCCAGATGGGACTTAGCGGATGCGATGAGGGCAGCAAAGAAAATCTTCTTTGCTGTCCACACTGCCACAGCATAGGTACGTAACCAGACTCTGTCGCAATCTGTCAACTTCAGTACGAGAGCGACACCACCGTCGCTCTAACCTCCGCCCATCTCACCTCATTCACCACAGCTCCTCTGTATACCACGGGGATCTGTGTTGTCGGCGATTCAGGAGTGGATGCCTGGGAGCCAGATGCTCAATGGCCTCTGCCAACACAGAATTCCAAAAGGTCATCGAGTGAGTGGCCATCGAAGTCAGAGGGAACGTGGCTGGACCTCAAGTCGGGGCCTATTCTGGCTGACCTTGTTCCAGCCGGGTATTCCATGCAGCTTCAGCCACAGTCGGAAAGATTGGGGGGGGGGATGATCTGTGAGGAGTATCCGGTGCAAACCATGGTAGGTATGGAGGTCCTTCACCTTGTGTTTGATTTGGTGGGGGACAGTTTAGGTGTGCTGCTTGTATACCGTGCACCTACCTGTACAACAGCCTCTCTGCATGCTCTGATGGAGGTGGTGTCAGGGGTGGTGTTGCGGTCCCCGAAGACATCAGTCTTGGGGGATTTCAACATTCATGCCGACGCCACCCTTGGGGGCACGGAGCATGAGTTCATGGCCGCCATGGCAACCATGAGCCTGTCCCAGGTGGTTAGTGGCCCAACACATCGGGGGCGGGGGGGCATACTCTGGATCTCATGTTTTGCACCGGCCTTGAGGCAGGTGGTCCGTTATTGGGGGAGATATCAGCAGTGCCCTTGTCATGGATGGACCATTACCTCCTGCAGACCTCTCTTCTGGCACATGTCTGCCCTCAGATGGATGCGGGACCAATTTGTATGGTTCACCCCCGGAGACTGATGGAACCAGAACGGTTCCGGAGGGCTCTGGGGGAAGATACCCTCTGATTTTGACGACTGTCTCAATGACGACCTCGTGGCTTTCTGGAACACCTTGCTAACTGACGTCATTGATCGGACAGCTCCTAGACGTCCGCTTCCCAGGCGACAGCACCGCAGACCACCTTGGTATTCGGAGGACCTGCAGGTGCTGAAGCGGAATGGGTGGCGGTTGGAGCGACAGTGGCGCTGATCTTGCACTGAAGCTGACAGATTGCAGCATAGAGCTAGTTTACGATCCTATGCTGTGATGAGGACAGAAAAAAATAAAATAAATAGTTTCTTGCTGCCCTCATAGCATCCGCTAAGTCCTGTTCAGTCCAACGGAGCTTTTCCAGGTGGTGTGGGGGTTGGTCAGTTTGGCCTCACTCCACCTAGTAGTGGAGTCATCTACGGCTCGCTGTGACAAGTCTGTGGACTATTTTGTGGATAAAATTGCTCATATTCACTGTGACTTCAATGTTGATCTTATAACATTAGGAGAGCCAGAGGTTATGAAAGCCCCATCTTGTCCAGTTTTGTGGGATCAATTCCAGTCGGTGGTGCCCGCTGATACAGTCAGGGTCCTTGGGAGGTTAGGGCCACTTTTTGTGAGTTAGACCTGTGCCCGTCCTGGCTAGTGAAATCTTGCAGGGAGACAATGGAGCCACTGCTGGCAGGGGTGGTCAATGTCTCCCTTCGGTAGGGCAGAATGCCGGGCTGCCTCAAGGAGGCGGTGGTGCGGCCTCTGCTCAAGAAACCATCGCTTGACACTGGCTACCTTGCCAGCTATCGGCCTGTCTCTAACCTTCCTCTTTTAGGGAAGGTTATCAAACGGGTAGTGGCCCAGCAGCTGTAGGGGCATCTGGATTGTATCGGTTTTCTTGATCCCTCCCAGTTGGGATTTCATCCGGGACATGGCACCGAGACTGGACTTGTGGCCTTGATGGATGACCTACACCGAGCGTTAGACCAGGGTCGGTCAACCCTGTTGGTGGTGTTAGATCTTTCAGCTACGTTTGATACCACTGACCATGAGATGTTGGTGACGCGCCTGTGAGACTGTGCTTGAATGGTTCCGCTCATTCCTAGCAGGAAGAACCCAGCGAGTGGTACTCAGAGAATGTTTTTCATCGTACCAAGACCTCTCATGTGGTGTTCCGCAGGGTTCTGTCTTGTCCCTTCTCCTGTTCAACATGTATATACAGCCACTTGGTGAGGTGATTAGGAGGTTCGGCATGCGGTGTCATCAATACGCGGATGACACCCAACTGTACCTCTCTTTTACAACAGTCCCAGGCCCTGCAGTCTCGGTGCTTACCCGGTGTCTGACGGCTGTGGGGGACTGGATGAGGGCCAACTAACTGAGGTTGAATCCTGACAAGACGGAGGTGATGCTGGTGGGTAAGGTGACAGGGGTAATGGCCCCCATTGTGGATGGGGTCTGTCCCACGTTGGTTCCCCAGGTGCGGAGTCTGGGGGTGCTCCTCAATGCGCAGCTCCGCCCGGACGCCCAGGTGGAGGCTGTGGCGAGGAGTGCCTTTCGCCAATTACATCTGGTGTGGCAGCTTCAGCCATGTTTCAGACTCTGATCGGGCCACCTTCATCCATGCTTTCATCACCTCTAGACTAGACTATGGTAACGCGCTCTACATGGGGCTACCCATGATAACGGCTCGGAGGCTGCCGTTAGTGCAGAATGCAGTGGCCCATCTCTTGGTGGGATTGGGCCACCAGGAGCACATAACAGTGCTCTGTGCTCTGCACTGGCTGTCGATAGCATTCCAGGCCCCCTTCAAGGTGTTGGTTTTGACCTATAAAGCCCTAAACAGTCTAGGCCCTGCCTACCTGCGAGACCACCTCACGTGCTGGATCGACCCCTGCGGTCGTCTGGGGGTGCCCTGCTCAAGGTCCCCCAAGTCTTCCGGGGGGCCACACAGGAGAGGGCATTCTCGGTGGCCGCGTCACAGCTGTGGAACTCCCTTCTGGTGGGGGTGCGGCTGGCCCCAGATCTCCCCTCTTTTCAGAAAAGTTGTAAGACCTGGCTGTTCCACCAGGCGTTTGGTGAGGGATAGGGGGGAGGGGTGGTGTTAAATGTCTTCCTCCTTTTAGCAGTTTTTAAAATGAATTCTATTGGATTTTATTTGTGTTTTTATATTGTAAGCCACCCCAGGCTGCCTGATGGCAGGAGGGGCAGGGTATTAAACTGAAAAATAAATAAACAAACAAACATCCCCTAGAGCATTCTGGAACCTTTCTGGTTCCATATTGATTGTAAATTTAGAACATGTCTTTGTTTATCCATATCTATATTTTCTGTAATCAACATCCAACAAGGGGACCAATTAACATAAAATTCCTGTGTCAGATATTCCAGCAGCAATTCTTTCCATTGTGAGAATATACCATAATCTCTGCATCCAAATAGTAATACAGGGACCTTTCCAAGCTCTTCATATTGTATAGATGCCAGAATCATCATTTTACATGCCGACGAGCCGTTGATTTGGTATTTTTTTCTAAAGACTTAGGTCATATTCCTAACAATGCCATCTGTGGCTCAAATTGCACAGCCAATCCTGTGGTTGCTTCCAGTTTTATCCAAATTTGTTCCTCAAATGACTGCACTCTTGAACAGTTCCATCAACAATGCAGATAATTACCATTCATTCCACAACCCCACCAACAGATCGCCTTATAGGATTTATTTATTGGAAAAACACTTTCTGATGCAACATAAAATCTCAGAATCAATTTAATCCCACACAATCAAGAATCATTGTTTTTATAAATTAGGAAACCTAACTCTGTACCCTTTGCCATAAGGTTTAGGAGTTGAATACAACTGGGTAAAATACTCTCAGTGAAAACCGTTGGCATGTGTTGCTCACGGCAGAAGCATGGACACACGCAATCTAAGCTAGACACATAAATTCCTCCCTCCTATCTCACCACTCTGTTCAGTTACCATATCCAAATGGTGAGGCTGATCCATACCCCATATGTGCTGCATGATACGCACACGCATGCACCCCCATTACGGGGGCATTGTGCTGCGTACAGAAACTGTGCAGGCTGTTTGGGATTGCAGCCACCAGCTTTTAAACCACTGTGCAATCATCATTCTAGAAAACCTAGTATTTCTACCTGAAATGGCAACAACATTGGCCTCCTGATTGAAAAAAGAAAAAAGAAAAAAAACTCTCTCCACACTCCCATGCTCTCTACCTCCATCCAGTCTCGTATCGCTGGCTGTCTCTCTGACATCTCTACTTGGATGTCTCGCTGCCAACTCAAGCTTAATATGGCCAAGACCGAATTCCTCATCTTCCCTCCAAAACGTTCCCCTCCTACTTCCCTCTCAGTTTCCATTGAGGGGGTCACCATTCATCCTGTCCCTCAGGCGCATAGCCTAGGATTCATCTTTGACTCTTCCCTCTCCTTCACACCTCAGATCCAGGCTGTTGCCAAATCCTGCTGCTTTGCTCTGTATAATATTGCTAAAATCTGGCCGTGCCTCACTGCTGCCTTAGTCGCTGCAAAGACCCTAGTCCATACTCTAGTCATCTCTCGCCTTGACTACTGTAACTTCCTCCTTGCTGGTCTCCCCTGCTCTGATCTCACCCTCTCTCATCTCCGTTCAATGCTCCGCAATCAAAGTCATTCAACTTACCCATCGCTTTGGCTATGTTCAGCCCCTCCTCTTCACCCTACACTGGCTCCCTCTACAGGAATGGATTCGGCACAAGCTCCTGGTCTTCACCTTCAAGGCTCTTCATGGCCTTGCTCCCCCCTCTCTCTGTGCTCGTTTCCCGCAACGGTCCTGTCCGGGAGCTTCGCTCCTCCTCTGCTCCCACCCTTGCCTGCTTGTGACTCCCCTGCTTCTCTAAATGTTTTTGCCCCTTCTCTCTTGCTGCCCCCCATTCCGGGAACTCCCTCCCTGGATACATTCATTCTGCTTCCCCCCTCCCAACTTTCAAATCCCTCCTGAAAACCTACCTCTTCCATCAGGCTTTCCCTGACTTGTCATGAGTGAAAATGCATCCTCTTCCCTCCCTCCCTCAGAATCTCTTCCCTGAAACCAAGTTGAGCACATGCACCTGCATTTTTTCAACCTCATGAATGTATCCTTCTCTCTCCGGATGTTTGTCTCTCCCTGGTCTCCCTCTTCCTTGTCTCTCTTAGACTGTAAGCCCCTTGGGGTAAGGACCTGTCTATAACTACTGATTGTACAGTGTCATGCACACTGCTTGTGCTATACAAATAAATAAAATAATAATAATAATAATAGATCAGGCATCACTAGCGATACATGGAAGCAATGCATCAGTAAGCAGCCACTCATACCACACTGCTGGTGCATAATTAATGCTCCTCCTAAAGCCGCCCAGCTCTACTTCCTAGCTAGCTTGGATGCTAAATACATAGCTCATTTATCAGACAGAACTCCAGTGTAATCCGAGATTACACTGTAAATGCCTGTTCCCCTGAAAATGGAGACAATAAATAAGCTTCCTAAGTATGATGCAGTCAACTCAAAAAAAGGAAAACAGACAATTGGTTGGTAAAAAAAATTTTTAAAAATCTTTGCATCTAAAGCATTTTAATATTTTATGGACCAAAAAACATTTAAATTATTAGTTAAGGCAGTAGCTATTAAAATGTACCCTTCAAGAACACTGAAGACAATTGAAAAATTTAAATGTCACAAACCCTGGAAATGAAAAGGTAAAGTTAGGTCACACTTCACATACAATCTTAACTCTGCCTCTTTTTATTGTTATTTTTAGTGATGTGAAGATCTACTGCAAGTCATTAATAAAAACAAAGTTAGTAAGAATACACTTGGACTCTGGCAAGATGATTGAAAGACTGGCTATGACAGCCTTAACTCACATTCCATACTTTATAATGCATGCTATATATACTATGGTATTTAACACTGTATATTTTATGTAGTCAGTATATCAATGGCATTATCCGGGCACAGGAGTGGCTGGATAATTAAGGCATCTCATGTTCCATTATAAACCCCCAAACTTCTATTCCTTATAAAATTGAGATAAAGTACACTATCATTGTGAAATTTTGTATGGAGAGTTGCTTGGGTGAGAGGTTTAATCCGTGCAAGTTTCAGAGAAAGTGGACTTAAAATGGCTGAGATTCAACAGCTGAAATACTGGAGACTGAGAAGCAGTTTTTTGCAACTGTCTTGATTTGATCAGACTGGCAATTTTTCAGTTATGGGTCAGGACTTAAAATAATTTTAGAAACTTCAAGCCTGTGGGCTAGGGGTGTCTTGGCTCTTTTTTTTTTTTTTTAAACCGCCCATTATTTTTAACATTATAACATGGTTAAATTCCCATTGTGGTCTATGAGAGAATGCAAAGCTACGCTTATGTTTCCTAGTGTGGCTTGCTGGGACTACATTTCCCAGGATGCCACACTAGGAAACACACATGCAGCAGCCCCAGGCCTTTAAATGGCAATGGCAACAGGTGAGGGGGAGGGGAAAGAAAAGCGTGTGTGTCTGTCCCCATCCCCTTGTGTGGTGTGTGTGTGTCCCCTTCTCTCTCTCTCTCTGTACCTTTCTGCATGTGTCCCTTTCAAGCGTGTTCCCTCTCGTGTCCCCCCTTCTGTGTCTCTCTCGGTCTCCCCATCTGTGTGTGTGTCCTTCCCCTTCTCTCTTTCTCTGTCCCCTTCTCTCTGTGTCTGGTTGTGTACCCTCTGTGTGTGTTTGTGAATGTGTTCTCCCTCTGTGTGTTTCCTCAGTGTGTCCATGTCCCTCTGAGCATGATGTGTGTGTATATGTGTGCACATCCCTTTGTGTGTCTGTGTATCACCCCTCTCTGTGCATCTGTGAGTGTCCCCCTGTGTGTGTCCCCCCATGTGTGCATGTCTGTGTGTCCTCCCTCTGTGTGTCCCCCATGTATGTGTTTGTGTGTGTCCACAATGTGTGTCCTTGTCCCGTGTGTGTGTGTGTGTGTGTGTGTGTGTGTGTGTGTGTGTGTGTGTGTGTGTGTTCACATGTCCCAGTATGTGTGTCCCCATGTGTGCCCCCCATGTGTGTGTCCCCAACTCCGTGTATGTGTCCCCGCCCCATGTGTGTGTCCCTGTGTGCGTATGTCCCCGTGTCCCAGTGTGCATGTCCCCCGCGTGACCCTCTGTGTTTGTCTCGTATGTGTCCCCGTGTGTGTGTCCATGTCCCACCATGTGCATCTCCCCTCTCTGTCTACTCTCGATTTGTGTGTCTGTCGCCCTTCTGTGTGTGTATCCCCCCAATGTCCCAGTGTACGCATCCCCCATGTGTGTCCCCCGTGACTGAGTTTGTGTATCCCACCCATGTGTGTGTGTCCCCGTCCTCCCATGTTGGTGTGTGTGTGTGTGTGTGTGTGTGTGTGTGTGTGTGTGTGTGTGTGTGTGTGTGTGTGAGAGAGAGAGAAGCAGGATTGGGAGAGCTAGGGGGCAGGGGGACTATCTGGGAGGGGCTGGCTGAAAGGAGATGGGGTGCAGGATTGGGGAGGGGGGCTGTCAGAAGGGCTAGCTGAGAGGTGATGAGGCAGGATTGGGAGAACTAGGGGGTTGGATAGTATGTGGGAGGGGCTGGCTAGGAGGGGATGAGGGACAGGATTGCAGGAGCTAGGGGGTGGGGGAGTGTCTGGGAGGCTGGCTGAGAGGGGATGGGAGCAGGGGAAACTGTCAGAGGCGGTCTGGGAAGAGATGGGGGAGATTGGCGGAGCTAAGGGAAGAGATGGGGGTAGGATTGGCGGAGCTAAGGGGCAGGGGAGTGTCTGAGAAAGGGCTGGCTGAGAGATGGGGCGGGATTGGGGGGAGCTAGGAGAGTGTCTGGGAGGGACTGGTTGGGAGAAGATGGGAGCAGGATTGCGGGAGCTCGGGAGGGTGGAGTGGGAGAGAGGTACACAGGGAGAGGTCTACAATTAAATACATATATAATTAGATACAATTAACGTTTTATTTAATATTCTTTTAAAAAACAGGAAATTCCATTATAAAAAACCCACCAGTTTACAGTAATACTTAAGGCTTTTACAAATTCAATCATGTGCTAAAAAGCATGGAAATTGCAAGTTAAGGCTCCTGCCTTAACCTGCGCACCATGTAAGCAATAAAGGCGTTATACAGTCTCACGTATTGTGCTTGATTCCAACTTAGGCTCCACACTTTGCATTCTTCTTTCACTTCCAATCCTCTTCAGGTTGAGGGCAACACTCAAGGTTGGGGGCAACACTCAAGGTCAATCCCCACATTCAGCCCATGCTCCCCCAGCCCTGAGCTACCCCCAGTTCTACCACTGCCCCTCAATCCCCACTCACAGCTCCTGCTCTCCCAGCCCTGGGCTCCCCTCATCTCTGCTGCTGTCCCCTCAATCACCATCTGCAACCCTTGCTCTTGCAGCCCTAGGCTCCCCACGCCTCTGCTGCTGCCCCTCAATCCCCACCAACAGCCCCTGGGAGAAGTGGGGCAGGAGATTCTGCCGGGGGGGGGGGAGGGGGAGGCGGATTCTGCAGGAAATCCGCGAATCACAGACCCGCATTTGGCTCAGGGCCCTGATATAAGGGAGCTTGCTGCTCCCTCTGCATTCTTCAGAGAGCTGAGTTGCGCTGCCTCCCCTGTCAGGCTTCATTCTGCAGAGTTTAGCAGGGCCCCAACAGTAAATTATCTGAGTGGAGAGGGAAACAGGGAAGCCTCTTCTCAGTTGTATGCAACATTCTGATCGGAGACAGATCAGGGATGTACTGTGTGCTGCTCCGATAATGGTGTCTCTGGAAACAAGCACCAATAGAGTGCTGTACACAGCTGGGAAAAGGCTTCTCTACTTCCCTCCCCACTCAGATAATTTGCTGTCAGGTCCCAACTAAGCTCTGCTACCTAACATTAGTTTAATGGGAAAGACAGGCACACATATATTCTCATTTTACAGATCAGAAACTGAGGCATTGTGACTTGCCCTAGGCCACCCAGTGAATTCATGACTGGGATGAGATTTAAACCCTAGATTTCCAGGTCCAAGTCCAGCACCTTGTCCACTACACCACGCTGGCTCTAACAAGTTGCAGACATAGTGAGGGGAATTCCATCTCATCCTGGACGCATCAATGATGTAAAAAGCAGGGAGGTGTAGACAAATGGGAAAAAACAGAGTGTTCTTGCTGCAGGTTTGAGGTGGAAAAGGGCCCGGTGAGAAGTATCCTTTGCTAATATTAGAACAGGAACAATTCCAGCATCAAAGAAACCTTTTCTCAGACTGGTTCTTTTTCTCTCCTGGTTTATATCATCTCCTTTCTCCAAAAAAGTCTTTGACAGCTTTGATCTGTTATTTGGGACCCTCTTGCTAACTTCTTTCCGCTTCAATCTGGCATGGGAAACTCAGGGGAAATCTCTCTAACCCCCCAAATGCTATTACCCTAGGCCCGCAGCATCCCAAGTACATCCACCACAATCCTCCTGCCACTTGGGTACCCCCAACACACCCATGTATTTTTTTTATCTTAGTCTTTCTTATTGCACAGAGAAAATAGCATAACAGGAAACTTTTGCTTTACAAAAATGGACTCATTTAGAATTTTTTTGTCATTTTGTTTATATTGGGGAAAAATGGACAAAATTCCCCAAGACCTTGTAAAATACAGAGGACCCTAGAGCCACAGATTCAATTCAGCATTCTGAGTAAGGCTGCAGCACCAGTCAGTTGACTCATCAGCAGAGCCACGCCTCCTGAATACAAATGTTGCCCAACTCCTAATGGAGGAAAAGGTGTGTTGTACCTAACATCACCTGAGATCTCGGAGGGCTAAGAGTTCCTTTTCAGAACTATGTAGCAGGAAGTTGTTATATCTTCAAAATTATTGGGTCTGAGCAAATGATACCAATTAAAAGCAGGCCACGGTGTGAAAAAGGCTTCATGCAAGTTCTCAACACAATGTGAGATCAAATGAGAAAACTAGAACGCAGCAAAAAAAAAGGCTGTTTGGAAGAATTAGTTGCTTATCCCTCAGTCATTAGTTCCAATGTGCTTCACCATGGGGACCCCCTCACCTAAACCCATACAATGTTCTGCAAACATTAGTTGGCTACACTAATTTTCAAAATGTGATTTTTAAGAAGTTCACACTCCTTATTTTTCAAGTTTGAGCATTTAGATAGACATTCTGCCTTAACTATAACGCATGTTTGCACCAAACTATAATTAAACAACTCCTTCATAGCATCCATTGGCCTTTGCTGGAACACAAAAACAATTTAACTGTGGTTTCAAACAAAGCTATTAGTAGCATTTCCAAACATCTTAGGTTCTCTCCCAAAATGGCTGCATCTCTTGAATTGCCACTTCATCTTGTTCCGCAGTTGGGAGGCAGATAAATCACCTCAGAATGTAGAACAGTAATATATAATCTACAGTCTATCTGGATTCAAGGATGCCATGCTTTCAACCTTCTCAGGCCTTCTGAGGAGTCTCCTCTGGAAGAAGATTCTTAGGGGATAATTTTGAGCCTGTGTCCTCCTACGATAATGAGAATGAAGATTGTGCCAGTCCAATCTTCGTTTGCCTTTAGCTTCTAAACAGCAAATTGCCTTTTTTTCTAACCCAGAACTAGCCAATTCTGTCACGCTTTGTGCAAGAAAGCACACTAGAGCATGGGTCTCAGTTTTCAAATGGTCCTAACACACAACTGACTCGGCCTTCCATCAGGGCCTGTTAATGGACTCAAGTGTCTGCTCACCTGTGCAGAGGTCATCTTGCATCTAAGCATTCACAGCTTCATTGTCTCTATCTGCCTTTACAGTTTTTTTTCCAAATATAGTTATTTTTAGAGCAGGTCATAGAATTTCTTCCTGTTGCAACTTTTGGGGGAATGCTAAGTCAAAGCTGTGTGTTTTACACTGCCCAAGAGCAACTAGGATAGGCCTCTCCATAATCTCCTCTGCGAGGGTGTTTCAGAGTTCTGGACTTGTTCACGCTCTCCCTTCTGTTCTAGAATAGATACATACCTACTCTTTCCTCATAGCCAGAATATAAACCACATTCAAACATTCATTGCTAATTCATTGCCCCAGTCATGTTCACTGCCCAGTTGCCCTATCCTCACAAATGCCAGAAAACTCAACATTGGGTGAAAACAGACGAGACAGTGGTCTTCATTAACCCGTTATGGCCCATCTGGGCCTGGGACTCTCTCACCTGCTCGTGTGTTCCCTGGCCACCAGACGCTGAGCCGTGTATGCCCTGAGGCGGGTAGGCAACTGGCCCAGGATGTGTCCTCTGGAAAATCTCCAAGGCACATCCCGCACACCCACCTGGGCTAACGTGTGCCAATGCAGGCCTACATGTCTGTTTGGCTTTGCCTATCCCCCACGCAGCCCCACGGGGCTCACCTTGGCTGCATATCACGGCTGCATGTATTGGGAGCAGAGTGGGGGCTGCCTGTTTGTTGCATTCTCCTGCCCTATCTGAGATGTGGGGGTGGTGGGACAGCTCTCTAGCCACCGGGGGTCACAGGCATGTCTGTACCATGTCACCCGTTGACTTGGGGAGTGGAGGCTGCGCTTTTCTGCCCCAGGGCAGGCTGGGGAGCCACCTTACCGCTGGCGAGTCTGTTTTTACCCATTGTGGCAGCACACCAAGTTCATGCAGAGAATAAATCTCATTCATATTCCACAGCCCTCCAGGTAGTGGGAGACTTTATGTACCAGCAGGATTCCAATCCCCAAGCATCACAGGGTGAGGAGAGGACAAGAGCTCTACCTCAACATGGCATTTTTTGGAATTTTGTGGGCTTCAGTCGGACTCTTCCTATCATTGTGGCCTCAGAGAAAAAGGGCTAGGACAGGACAGAGACTGTTCTCATAGAGGCTTGTTTTAAGGGAGTTATTTTGGTCTTCTGCAAGGAGGCTATCACGTTAGCGGTAGTGCATCTGAGCTGTGCGGCTCCCCAGCTCTCTACCACACTAGAGACTGGGAAGCAAGCCACAGTGGCCCAGCTCTGCAAAGGAGCTCTCCAGGGAAGGGATAGGATATCGAATGCGGTTTTGTGGCAAGAATGAGGCAGAAACTTGTGGGGTTTTTTGCAATCCCACAGGCAGAGGGACTTCAAAAGCAAGAACCACAAGATAAACGGAGCTATCTTGGGAGAGAACTGCTCTATTCAGCTTTAAACAAATAACCAAACACATAGCATTATGCTGGCCTCGAAGGATGCGCAGAAAGGGGGAATTATTAACTGCCCAGGCTGAGCTGGCTACAGGAGAGCTGGGCTGGGCCTGGCAGAAGGGGTACCACACAACCACAAAGACATCACAGCAACCCTTGGTGCCTACCAGAAAGATTAAAATTAAAATTAAAAAGAAACCCTGGCCACTTAAAAAAACAAAAAAAACCAAATGCAAATACGGTTTATGAGCTCAATGAGGCTAGCTCTTTCCGACAGAACTGCCAGCAGGAAAAACAAGAACCTCACTGGTGGAGTAACTGCAGGGCGGCCATGCCCTGTGTCTTGCTCTTAGCAGGAGACATCAGCCCACCCGCATCTGCCTGCTTTCTAGGCAGCTCACGAACCATCATCCTGCAGCTCTTGCTGAACTGGGCTCCACTCCCTTTGCATCTTTACGAAAGGGGTTATAAAAGTCTTCCTCAGCTTCAGCTGCAAGCAACAAGTCTCCCTGGCTCTCTCTCAGGGTCTCTGGAGGCCGTCCGATTCATTCTTATTCACACCTTGGAACCCATTCTACGGCTACCAAGCCACCCCAGGGTTTCCTTTTAAGGCCATTGGACACTTATAATAAAATAACAATAATATTTATTTTTATACAGTGCCCCCCTGCCATGGCACTCTCAACAATTTAACACAACTTTTAATCCTCACAACCCTGAGAGAATAATGCGACTGGCCCAAGGTCACCCAGCGAGTTTCTGGCTAAGGCGAGACTAAAGCCAGGGTCCCCTCCCACCTCCCGGTCCAAGTACTGCAAATAGCCATTACACCACACTTCTTACAACTGTTCCCAGAATGTGGGTCTCGCCCCAACCAGGGGAAAGAGAACAGCTAAAAAGAACAGAAAAGATCAATATCAAATCTGACCAAGGCTCTATAGCCCACTTGGGTTTTCCTGGGATATCCTGACTTCAGCTGGAATTGTGGGGAGTTCTCAAACTCGAACCCTATGTGGATCCGTGCACACACTATGGGAGGGCATGGGGGAGAAGCTAGATGCTGTGAAGTCCCATTGTAAGGCTTTAAAACTCTGCCCCGTGAGCAGAAGAATCTGGCCTGCAATTGTTTTTTTATTTGGCCCATGGATCCAATTCCTACTGTCAAGCACTGAAAGAGTGAGCTCAGGAGGAGGGAGTGGAAGTGAGGACATGCCCTCAAGGATAGGAAATGGATCCATAGCATAAATCAATGGCCTGGCTGGACCCTTCTCTTCCTTCCCCCATCCTGAGCACATCCCTAAAGCAGCTCCACCCCACATCTTATAATGACAGTTGTACTAATTTTCCAAGTGGCCCATGGGAAGGAAAAGGTTCCTTACTGTTGCGTCAAATCAATTCTTCCTCCTCCATTTAGTCCTCTTGCCCTTAAACAGATCATTAAACACAAGCCCCATGAAAACCAATTCAGTATCACACAAGTGTGGCAGGATTTGCATGTTGCACTCAGGAAGTCAAAATAAAGCCTCCTGCTCCATGTCAACAATCAAAGTGCAGCCAGTTTTCTCTCATTCTGCCCTCTGACCTACATGAAATGGGATTTGCTTTGGGGTGGTGGCAAGTTCAGAAACAGGCTCGAGAGACACCTGTGAGCATCCCAAGCTTCTGTATTAAGCTCTGTAATTATTAAAAGTCTAACATTAAAAGAAAGCCCCAGCCCCAAAGCAATTGTTGATCTAATAAATACTAGAATTAGATTTCTCCTCAGTGAAGCCCGACTGACTGGCACACGTCCAACACTTAAATGCTACTGTTGCTCAGAGCCTTAAATTAGTTTTGGACCTGGGGAGTTTGCGTTGATTCCAAGCCAAAGGAAACATGGAAACTGGAGGGAAAATAGTTAAATTTTAACAGAACTGCAGGAGGGGACTTCAGCACGGCTACTAGGGAGTGTGGGGAGAGAGAAACAAGGAATTAGGGGGAGTAGGAGTCTGCCATCAAAAGTGAGGAGAGCCTCTGTGCTGGGACAGATAAGCAGGTCTCCTACAAAGAAGGAACCGAAAGAACCCCTTACTGTGCTCATTTCCCTACTTTTAGCTTGCATGACCTCGTTTTGAGACTTTGGTGTAGCTCTGCTAGTTCAGAGAGCAAAGACATGCAAAGGATAATAAATAGCCCTCACATTTGGCTCCCTTTTCAAAGATGGCATGACCCTACCCCACAGTTTGGGAACTTCTGCTGAACCGGCAGGGAGTTGTGATGGATCAAAACTGCTCACTGGTTCCGTTAAACAGGTGAGGTTGTACGACACTTCTCTCTCCAAAAACTCACAAGGAGAATCCTAGTCGGAGGAAACCAAGCAGATTCTAAGTCACCAGGAGACAAGTATGGGCTCCTGGATACCCACAGGCAGGCTGGTTATTCTCGACTCCTGGCTGCATGATACTGTCAACCTGCCAGGTGATGGTCTCGAGTCTCCTCACTCCAATTCAACAAGGATTTGAAAAGCTGCTCCAATGTAGGCTAGAGAGTGTCCCATTCCAAGAAGAGGGGGAAGAAAGAGTCTGTCTCGTGTCTCAGAACACAATCAGATGAACTGGCCCAGCCTGAAGGAACATTTCCCTGCCCAGAGCCTAACTGAGCATGCAGACAGACAGAATAATGTGATGCCCATTCCAGTTCACACCAAAAGGAGATCAGTGGGAAAATAAAATATCTTATATTCATTGTAGTGTGTTTTTATGCAAAGCGTTGGTCAAATAAATAGGCATTGATCAAATAGCTGCCTTTCCACACATCTGTCTTCCTCCAGTTGCAAAAGGCTACTCTTTTTACCTGCCCACTAGCCAGCTGCATTGCATATCCCAGAGTGCATGGTATTAGCAGGAAACAATAACCATAAGGGTTCCAGCAGCAACTTACTATATTCCCATCCTCTGTGGACTCACTAGACATTGGTAGACTGGAGTTTAGCTCCGGTTACTGTATTCCACTACACATAACAGTTGCTAACAGGCAGTTTATCAAGTAGCTTGTTGCTCCAGTTTAAGAAGTAGCCATTTCTGTGCTTTACAAGAAAACATTTGTCAAGTAGCAGACCTTTCATGCAAGCATCAAAAAGAGCAAAGGCCACTTGACCAACCATTATATGTGAGACGGTCCCCTATACATTCTTTCTCCTACTGCTGCTGCTATCCCCAGTGCTTGTCCTGAGCAGTCATTCAGCAGGAGAGTAACCACTACCAGTATTGTCAGCTTTGGTTGGGCAATCTTGAGGGCAAGAAATGATACCCACCCCAGAAGCCAGCATCTGTCCCCATCATACCAAGTGTGGAGAATGGGACACTGAAAGAAAACTCGCTAGTGTGTTCCCAAAGGATCCACAAAGGACCTTTGTTTTCCTCCTAGTTGTATCCCGCTCTTTTCACCTCTCCACGGAAACATTTCTGAGCCAGTGGGCGTACACATGCGGGGGTGTCCTGCACTGGGGGTGTCGGGACGGGCTAAGAACACAAAATGGCTAAACAACACTCATTAACGTTGATAAACTTCCATCCCTTACCACCCCCACCCACATTTCCACTTAGACAACTCAGCAGTACAGGGAGAGGAGGGGGGAGAATAAGAATAGCCTGGTTCCCCCCCCACCCCCCTCTACCCCATAGCACAGAGACCCCTTTCAAAGCTCTGTGAGCCTGTGTGAATGCATCAGCTGTGCTGCTCAGCAGCACAAACAAACTAAAAACATGATGTTGAACAAGGGACAGGGTGGGCAGAGGGCATATGGATCAGGCCGTCTCCAGACAGCACGGCAGTTCAGTACCAGACAGGTCAGGGAGAGGGACAAATACATCACTCTGTGAGAGCATGCACAAGCAAGAGCTCCACAGCTATTCTTATGATGGGTTTTTCCTCCTCCTTTGAACTGAGACTAACAGGACAGAAGCGCAAAATTCCAAGAGTGCAATGGCAGGAAAGAGATACCATCTGCCATGTCCTGTGGAGTCTCCAGAGACTACAAACCAGGGTCCATGTGCTCAGTCTTAACACTGCAGAGCCCAAATCTTGTGACTAGTAACAACAACTAGACCGTTATTACGGAGGCATGCAGCTGAGTGTCCCAGTTAGCCCTTCCGCAGTCCTCACCATGGGATTTGCTTTAAGGAAACAATCTGCAGCCTATTATCCAAGAACAATCCCTGCCTCTCACCCTGCTCCAATCCCTCCCAAGATACCTGCTCAGAGGCCCTTACACTAAGCTAACACATGTCCTGTGGTAATGTTATAGGTAATGGCTCCCATTACCTATAATGTTTGAGGTCCTACTGAGCAGAGGTTCCCAACTTTCTTTGGGCTCCGGCACACCTATGTTTCAGCAATGATTTTACGGCACACCCATGCCCATCATTACATACCTCATAGCTGTACACTTAAGCTAAAAATAAACAATGAAAACCTCTCTTACATGTAACTGACAAAATGAAGCGGTTATTAGACTACCAAATTATCCATTCATTACGTCTATAATATTAAATATTATTTAACTTAATATCTGTTATAACAAGTAACTATAGTTCCCTAAATATTCCAAGCATACCTGCTGAAGCACACTGGTTGGGAACCAACCACTGCTGTAAAGATCAGTTCTGCACTGAGCCCAGTGGTTTTCCAGTTCTTCCCCATCACATTTATAAGGAGCATGCAGAGGAGGAAGCAAACAAGGGCACAGACTACAGCTTTCAGCATTACCGGCTAGTGATGTTTGAGCAAATATTCTCTGCAATAGTCACCACGCATGCAGGGAGTCTGGTGGCATTTTCAGCCTTTGCGTGTCCCGTCAGTGCCTTTATTCCATACGCAAGCCCTCCAATCCATTTTATATTCCTAGACACTTGTCCATCATTTGATGGGGGTGGTTCCTGGATCTCTTATGGTGTACACAACGCCCTTCCCCAGATATCAGGAAGCTCCTTGTGCACACACACAATGTTTGTGTAGCACTGGTTGTGGTAACAAGGGGTTAAGGCCTGGTTATCACCCGCTGGTAGGCTGACAGCTTTATGTCTAACAGTCTATGTGGGTTGCAGAGGCTCCCTTTAATCAGGTTCCATTGCAGTTAATCAGAGGGCCGCTTTTAAAAAAAAAAAATAAAAAAAAATAAACGGCCAGTACTGTATTCAGCCCAATTCAATCCGGCCGGCCAAATCTCATGACCAACTGGAATGCCCCTTTCCTAGCCTGCCCAGCAGGATGCCCAAGAATGGCGTGTGAACATTTCTCTTTGCCCCTGCTCCAGCATTAAAATGAACAATAGTCCCTGCCAGTGTCATTCTCCAGCAATTCATCTCCTCCTGTCGCCAGACTCTTTCGTCTTTCCTTGCCCCTTCCACCTTTTTGCGCAAGTATAAAAAGCTCCAGCAGTTCAGTGGTGATACAACAGAATAAAAATTGTATTTATTTTTGGATTTGTAGAAGTGGGGGCTGGAAAGAAGAGAACAGGCCCTCTTCCTCAGTGCATATGAGCGAAGACACAAAACCCAAGAGTTCTCAGGCCCCAGCTGACCTGCTCCATTCCACTTCTGGTTTGCCTGCTGCTGCAGGGAGCACAGAGTTTGCTAGGGGGCACTGAGACAGGGGCAATGCTTTTGTTCTTTAGGAAGCTGGAACTATAATTGCAGAGAGGCAACTTCCTGGTGGAAATAAACATGGATTTCAGCTCATATTCTCAGTGCATTGTGTGCTGACATGAGGCCTTTTAGTTGCCCTTCATTCATCAGGCTTTAAATCATAGAAGGGAAACCGTATCAGCCTCAAGACACCTGTGGGCCTTGAATCCAGCCCCATCCGATCCGCAGGCACCAACCCTAGTCATGTTGCTAACAGATTGCTCAGGCTGGGCTGAAAACCTGCAGCTACAAACCCTGTCTCCTGCTTCTCAAACATTCACCCTGCCTTGCAATTGTCCAATTGGCCAGCCCATACCTGTTCCTTGATTGGTCTACACCTCCTACATAATTTCCTGTGTACCTCCCAATCCTTGTCTGTGTGACCAGAAGGTTCCTAACCTCTCAGCTCTGGGCTTGAACCTGCCCTGAATCCTACCTTGCCACTTTACCTCACCTTTCCTTGTCCTGAGTCCAGTCTTGCCTCTCACCCTGACCCTCCAAACTGCTTCCCTGGCACCTACCATTGCCTGCCTATCGAACCCTATCAAAGCCAGAAACTGGCAAGCAGGTGGTAAACACTACAGGACCAAAGGTTCAGAATGCTCTCCAATTCACCAAAGCAGCTTTAAAAAAAAAAAAAAAAAAAAGTATGATGCTGCAAGACAATCGAAACAGAAAAGTAAAGATTCTAAGTAGGACTCTTGGAAGCAAGACATTTAAACAACACACCATGAATTGAGCCTTAAGAATGGGGGCTATCAGAATAAAAATAGATACCTTACCAATCATTCATGCTCCTCCATCAGACACAAGCCCATCCACACAAGAGTACAGAAAAGGGCAGGAGGAGCATCTGTGAGCTAGCAATACCGGTCTCTCTCAGCAGGAGGGAAAATAAGAAAGGTGCAGGAGTGAGCTCATTAGATTTTAATATAGACCTATTCTTTTAATAAGTGACAATCTAGAAAAGCTGATCTTTGGAACATAGAAATCGTTACAGCAGACCAGCTGTTCTGGTGTCCTATTTTGGACACACTGGACAAAAATAAAAACTGCTGCTGCTAAGGAAAGTTCAGTCATTTCCAGTTATCCAGAACAACATGGGGGCAGAACATGGATAATCCAAAATGACAAAAATTACCAGGACTGCTCTCAAACTGGCTGTAGGAGGAGCCAATGGTGTCTGGGGACCCTTCCAACCTCCACACCCACCTTCAGAAAAGCTTGTCCCAGCAGATAAGTTTGGCAGCAGTGATGATGCTGGGAGGAGGAGAGGTCCCTTCTCCCAGAAACTGCAGCACAGTGGCCCAAGGACAGCATTCTTCCCCTCCTCCACAGAGCATATGGTGGTGACTTCTTCCCTGGTGGCTCTCACAGGGACTGGTAGTGACCCCATCCCCAGTAAAGTGTGGGTGCACTTTGGTCATGAGAGGATGCACAGGATGGGAGTAAACCAGATAACCCAATGTTGCATAACCAGGATATGGTACAATCTTATGGTACATAAAGACTGTACCATAAGCTAGCTGGCTGTGCAGAACCATGATGTACATTTTGGAAGACTGTTGCAATAAAGGGTGTTTTCAGACATGACACTAACCACACTTGAACATTTTTTATGCATGTTGCTGGGCTGCATAGGGCACCAATACAGCCCTGCAACATGCATAAAAAATGTTCAAGTGTGGTTAAAGTGTGATTAGCGTCATGTCTGAAAACACCCAAAGAATATATATCTTTTAAAAATCTTATTCACCAATGTTGTCTCTAGGCAACATACTAAGTGAGCGATGAGTTTGATTCAGATAACCCTGCCCCATTAAGCCTAATTAGCAGGCAGTCTCCAGGATGGCAGACTGAGATCAGACAGAACCATCCCTCTGGGCTGGACAGCAGTCGATTTCTCTTTACAGTAGAATGGTGACAAGAAGTTTGAGGACATCAACAATTCTTCACTTGCCTCCTGGAACTACTGCTGCTTAGACTCCTCTGGGGAGGGGATATGGGAAAGAAATGCAAAGCAGACATCTGTGGAGGCGTTAGGTTGCCAGATCAACTTTACAAAAATAATGGACACTGGAGCTGTGGCATCTGTTCCATGGAGTTCTGTGGCTCTGTTGTGTTCTAAAATATGTGATGTCCCTTAAAGTAGAGGGCATCTAGCAAAGTGGAAGGGATTAGGAAGTGTCAGGAGGCCAGTATTTCCGGAATCTGCTAGTTAGAGGGAAAGAACCTGGGATTCCTGAATGCAGAAAGGACCTGGAAGTCCTGCTGGTACCAGCACGAACAGAGAGAATGAGACAAGTCCCCAAATGAGGGAGGAAACAGAGTAACAAAATTATTGTCTTAAACAACCAGGTTATGTTCCCCCTCTGGTCACAAGGCTCCAAGGAACAAAGGCAATGTCCTTTTTGGAATTGTTCCCATAGTTATATGCGTCCTGCTTACCTTTATTTTACTACATCCACTAATAACAAATGGGCAGGGAAACTGTTATGGCCACTGCCCTGGTCGGTCAATGGACTCCTTTTGGTGACAGTGGGCAATGACCATACCTTTAATTTCATTTGGTAGTTGGTTTAACATGTTCCTGTATTTTTGCTGCCATGCCTTTTGGAAGCCTTTG
Organism: Sphenodon punctatus; assembly: GCA_003113815.1. Taxonomy (NCBI): domain Eukaryota; kingdom Metazoa; phylum Chordata; class Lepidosauria; order Sphenodontia; family Sphenodontidae; genus Sphenodon; species Sphenodon punctatus. The sequence goes on from QEPC01009299.1 coordinate 3,666,143, forward strand.
CTGCTCCTGCGGCATGTGAAGGGAGACTTGGTACATGTGTAGCTGAAATAAATGACGATATGTTAACAACTATGTCACAATTCTCCAACAAATGGCAAGTTGCACAGCAAATGAATGCTGGTCCTGCCAGCAGCTTTGGGACCTTACAGAGGTGGAGTGACAGAGCTCCTCTTCTTGTGGCATGGTAGTTATTGTAGATGGAGTGGGCAGCAGCTCATGTAAGTAAAGTTGCTTAACCATTTCCAGTATAAGACCCTGATTTCAGTTATTTTGGAAAGTAATGTTGCCAAATTTTAATCCTAGAACCTTATTCCACGATAACTGTGGGCCTTGGATTGAGGACCCACAACTCCCCACCAGAAGTGTTCCAGCCATTTCCGACAATGAGATTAGGGGAAATAATCTTGTTTTGCCAATTCTCACGACTGTTTCATTGAGAAGATTTAGAGTCTGTATACTTTGGAGCAAAGGATTGAAATTTGGGAGGTGGGGTTGCTCTGAGCTCAGCAGCTATCTTACTGTTCTCATGAAAATCCACCCATACTTGGCTGACTTTGGAAGCTTTTTTAAAAAAAAACCTGTTTACACATGGTCAGAACAAGCTATTTAAATATGGACAGGGACACCAAATGTCATATTCAGCGTAAGTAGATTGTTCCAGGCCAGAGCTGAAGGCTAAGTTGTCCTTTCCCTGCAATTGCTCCTCCTAATCACCATTACAGCACTGGGTAGTGCAACATCAGCTGTCAGCAAGCAATACTCTCTGCTCCTCCTGCTGATGTTCAGGCAACATAGAAGAAAAGGAGCAAGCAGCCTGACATGAATGCAGAGAGGCAAGCAAAGAGGGGGAAAGGGTGGGGAAGCAGACGGACATGCTATGGTTCTAGGATGAAAGGGAGCCAGCTTGAAATGGAGGCACAGGCAGGGTAATGGGATGTAGAATGGGAGAGGCTGTGTTGAGCTCTCCTACCTAGACTTTGGGTGGAGGTGAGGAAGGCCTTGACAAAACTGAGCCAGTCCCTTCTCTGGATTGGCACCTGTTGCTGGCAATTGTCCTCTGTGCGGGAACAGCCACATCACTGCTCTTTGGGACCAGAGTGATCCTCAAGTAACTGGTTCTGCTTTGGTACCTGGAGCAGTTTCTTGAGAGCAGACTCCCCCAATCTAGCTCTTTTACTGCCAAACCAGACCCCTTTTGGCAAAGATCCTCCTCCTTAAAAGGCCTCCAGAGATGCATTTACTCTTTGGAGACTGTGGGTGGTTCTACAGCTTACATTACTCACACATCTGTGTATTCTAAACATGCACGGTTTTGTACGGCGAGGGGGAGCGGGACTCACAAACATGGGTCCTACCATGAGTAATCCGTGTCAGCCACTCCTCAAAAAGCTAGAGCAAGTGTCCCACATTTCCCTGACATATATCCAGCATAGAGTGTGGATAAATACTTCTGTCTTCTGGCCATGCCAGTGATCAACAAGACAAGACATGGAGGAGTGAGAAAGGCATGACTGGGCCCTTCTTTACTCATAAACTCCATTACCCAGCAAGTCTCGCCTCCAAACAGCCATACTTAAAAGGTAGGCACCATTTTGTGGAACTTCATTTTCCTCTGCAGTCTGAAGCTTGGTGGGTGAAGCTCTGGCACATTGGAGAACTCACTGAGCCCTGCTTTTCCTGCCGTGTGGAAATGCATGCATGGTGAAGGAACGAGCAGCACAATAACTGTACCCCACGTCGTTGCCAGTGTTTGGGTTGTTATGTATCAATTAGGCAATATTGGCCATGATCAGAGACACAAGCAGGATGAGGTTTGGATAACTCTGTTTAGTTAGTTCAGTCTCAGGCTGACACTATCCAACTAGGCCCATGAGAATAAAGTTGTCAAAATCACTTTCTAAGCAGAAAATGTATTTCCAAGGCCACAATAACAAACCCCAGACAGGCACTAGCTCTGAGAACACAGAAAGAGGCCTAAGAGAAAACAAAGGGAGTTTGTAAGAAAGGGAGGTGCCCTCCCCTACTAATAAACAGTAACTCCCTAAAACTCCCCGAAACCTCCAAACTAGCTTGGTGGCTGTGCTCCAAGTGATAGCATAATGAATAGTCAGCTTATTCTCTGCACCTGGCAGCGGACCCTGCAACATGTATCCCTAATAAATAAAGCTATAAAAGAGGGAGACCAGCTCCTTGTCACCTGTCATTAGCGCTAGCAGCCACTAGCATTGCAGTGAGCCGTGTGGGCTTTTGACCCTTACTGTCGCTCTCAAGAGATCCAGAGACCCCCGGGCCAGCTATGTGCTGGGCCCCCTCTCCCCTTCCCCTCTGAACCAGCCTGCGCCTCGGACTGTGCCTCTGACACGTAAGATATCTTGGGTTTCTGGGGTTCACAACTAGTAACACACACACTGCCATATCTAGATGTTATGTGTCTGTCCAATCAAATTGAGTTGTACCTATATACTTTGGCTTGTTAATTGGCAGCCTTCGATTCCGTTTGGGTAAATTGAGGCATGCCACCTCATTTATTCCTTACAGGGTGAACTGTTCCCGGCATTATCAACGGTGCACACCTATATCGGAGATCACCCATCTAATCTTGCTCACCACTCCAGATCTGCACAACTCACAAGTAGGCCACAAGTGCTTTGCAACAAGCGTCTCTTGATGTCCCTCATGGACCGCGCCCAGCAAAAGGCATATGGCCATGCACAAATCCCCACAGCCAAATGCCCTGTGTGTAGGGCTGTGTGTGGTCACCATGATGTGCCTGTGCATGCCCAGTATGTGTGTCTTGCCCCTCACTCCCAGACACAGCCCTGCCCTCTCCACCTGGGTGGAACATTTCAGAGTTCTTTACACCCAGTATCCAGTAAAATGCATCATCGGTAGTATCAGGGGATGCTAGTGGCATAGCAGCTTCCCCATGCAATGAACATGGGATGTGAAAGATCCCAGTGTGATTAGCAGAGGTAGACATGTAGGAATTCTTAACTTGGAACCATCTTTACTCAGTAAAGCACTAGATATTTACACCAATTGTATCAATATAAACTATCAACTCCCTCCCACTGCTGTTAGGCAAGGGCCAATTCACTCACATCACTTTCTTCCTTCAAGTCTGCGAGACTGGTCTCAGATGGGCCAAACTCACGCTTAGGGCAGCTGAACGTCAAACAGAAGGTTAGAATCTAAACCTCAACAGAATATATGCTTTAACTCACACTCCTCCCTCCCTTTCTTGTTTTTTCTGCCTCTGGAACTGGGACACGCAACTCAAATTTAACTGTAAACTGAAGGACAATTTACTAGGGGTGGGAGAGACAGGGGAGCTGGAGAAAGTATATAATTTTGTTACAACCAGGTACACAGAGCTTTCTGACTTAGTGCACAGCCAGTCCTACTGTCTACACTGTCCAGACAGAACATCTCAACTGCTACACCCTAGCAGAGCTGGGAGACTGACTGAGGGCAGAGTCACCATGTACTGATATTTCACTCCCTCACTCACAAAAAATCAACCTACAGATTCTCTACCTTAGGTACTGAAACCAGGTGCTGGCCAAAGCCCACTTTAGAAGTCCAGACCAGCAAAAGGGTGGGGGATCAGCCCCTCCCCTCTATCCCCCACCTTTTCCTCCCACACAAAGAGCTTCTCTAGCCCCCTCCTCCCCTCAAGAGCGATTAAGAGAAAGCTGTAGAAATATTTGCCCAAAGCTGGAGACTGTTGCTGGGCCCGGCTGTATTGTTGATGGGAATACACACAGCAAACAGGCACTGTGAGGAGCCCTGCGGGATTCCAGCCACTTCAGGGAGGCTTTGTGAGCCCGGCTCTGCATGCACTGGCCAGGCCATTGTGAAAGGGAAACAGAAAAACCGTTACCAACTCAAACCCTCCCCCCTCTCAAATCTCCCCCTTTAGCGCCCCTCTCCCCCCCAAAGCCACCACTTTCCTCAAGACAAATTGAGAGAGGAGGGGGCTGCTTATAAAGAGAGTGAATAGGTTTTCTCAGATTTTAAGGCAACAAGTCAGAGCTGCAAGGAGCCCTTTATCCACCAGGGAAGCCTCCCACTGCTCCAGGGCTGGGCTGAGCTGGAATCCTGGGGGCCAACTTTCTGAAGGCTGCCATTGATTTGTCACTGGTGATAAGTGAGGCCAGAACCATTCCCACAATCCCCTGCAGAGGGGAAGATTCTCCCACAATGCCCGACGGGGGAGAAGCACAACAAAAAGAGAAAGAATTACGGAACTTGAAGGTCAAAAAATCTGGAATGTTTCTTTTCTCTTAACAAACAACGAAAAAGTGACTATTCTGCAGCTCAGGCAGGGGAGGGGAGACAACAGTTGAAAAGGACAGTGTGGCAGCCCACGTGAGTCTAGGTTCTTTCTGGGTAAGAATGAGCAGATCAGAATTTTTTAGCCCCTTGTGTCAAGCAGGACTCCAAGTGCTAGCTTGGTACAATTATATTCCTTTAATAATCTACAACGGCTCCTTTGCCAATAAGCAGGAGCCTTTAAAATCTTTACTTACACACACCCTCTTTCTCCCCCAAAGCAGATGCTGTTGGGATCTAGTCCTGTTCCTTTGGGGGGGGGGGGGGGGGGGGGGGGTAGGGGGGTGGGTTATGGGTTTTAGGGGGTTTTAGTGATGTTTTTAAATCGCGTTCTGTTCACACATCCCTAGGAAAGGTGGTCTTTCAGATATGTGGGGCCCAGGTCGGGGGGGGACAGGGAATAGGGCTGAAATGAGGTTTCGCCAAAACAGGAATCCCTGTCGAAATCTTGTTTCCCAATAGTCTTGGTCTATTGTTTCCCAATAGTCTTTAAACCTCTCAGTAATGTCACGATTGACATTTCATTTCTTGATTTACTGATTTTCTGGTCACCAGGATCCCATTTACTGTGCCATTTACCGCTTTGCTGTCCATTTCAAATCCCGAGAGGTAATACCGACGCAATACTGCATTTCTTGCACTCCATTTCCCCTTGTACTTCCTTGTCACTCATTGCCTGGTACGCAGATTCTTTTACTAACCTCCAAGCCGGTTGCACATAGATCACAGTGAAGGAAACAACACACAACAGCAATTCTGATTGGAATGGAGGCACCGGAATGGAGGTCAAGGTGGGCTGAGGGGAGGTTAAGGGATGAGCTATTTGCACAGTAATTGGCTCAGAAATGCAGAAACAACAAACCCGTAAGTAGAACAGTATTCTCGGCAATACGGTAAGCAGAAAGTCGGCAAACCAAGACGGTTTCTTGCAGTATTGCAAGAATCGCAAAATCGGTGTTGGGAAATTGATTTCCCAATGTGAAGTTTCTCACAAGCAGCAACGTAGCTGCTTGTTTCACACCTAGTGAGGACCTTTTCTCACAACATCAACAGAATGTATGAAAGCGCCAACCCTGAAAGATCAACTTAAACAAGCAACAGCTCAATGGGCTTCATTTTCCATGATGGTAAGGGCAAATAATTCAACAGAAACAAGGGACTAGATGCAAATGGTGACCTAAGAGCAAAAAATACCCTGTACTAGAGTAAAAGACAGCAACTCATAGCCAGAAAAATCCACAGTCATTTATTTGTAACTCTCCCATTTGTAACTGGACACTCAGTCTACACAAAGAATCATTTGTCTGTAGATAAAGCATCTTGTGATGCAACCCCATTGTATCCCATAGACCACTGGTTTGCAACTTTTTTGTGGGAAAATTCAGGATCCAACCTAAAAAAGTATAGAATCAGGAGTGGCCAGGGAGTAGCAGGGGGAGCTGATCCTGGCAGCAGCAGTGAGTTGGCATGAGGTGACTGAAATCAGCAGGAGCCAGAGAAGCTGCAGGAAGCCATGTTCCTCCTCTCCCTTTCCTATCTCCGGCCTTCAATGGTACAGACATCCAGAACAAGTGGGAGGAGGGGACGTAGCAGGGGATGCCAGTCTCCCCTGACCCTTGGGCTTCACGCAGCAGGTTGCCCTGAACTCTTCCATCCCGGGACTCACCGGTGGGTCCTAAACCACTGGTTGAGAACCACTGACAGACAGTGCTTGATTTTTCTAGGTCAACAGTCAAGTAGAAAACCTTCAGGAAACTGGTGATGTTGAAAAAAGAATGTGAATAATTTAGTAGGGTGCACTAAACCAGAAATGATCCAAAGCTGCCAAGGGAGGTTGTGCAATTTCCTTTCTTAGATGTTTTCAAAACTTGGCTAGAGAAGCATACGTCCACAATGCTGAAGACAGGTTATCCTGCCTTTGAGCAGGGGGTTGGACTAGATGACCCTTGAAGTGACCTCCAACCCTAAAATTCTATTAAATTCTATGATTCTCCCAGTATAGTGTTAGGATGAGCTCTGCTGCTGGAGGTGCCATCTTTGTAAGTAAACAGCTAATTCACAGTCACTAGAGATCCCATGGGACTTTTTCCTGCCAGTCAGGGTGTTAACTTCCAGAGTCTGGCCATATTCCAGCTTGGGTAATTAAAATCTGGCTCTGAACTCCGTCTGCTTTTTCATATGGATACAGGTTTTTCTTCACTTCCAATCCAGATTGCTGTTAAGTAGCTGCTTTGTCTCAACCAGAAGCAGCTGCATTTCCGTGCTGGGATAGTGATCGCTGTGTGCAGTTTGTATAGCGGTTATTTGCAAAACACTTTGGGATGAAAGGGGCTGCATTTATATTGTACCAGCAGAGTGCTGGGTTCCAATTATTGCAGTAGATTAAGAAAATAATTCATCACAGATTCTCCAAAAGCAGACAACCTTAGTACTTTGTGCTGCGTGAGAACATGCACAACCACCAGACCTGCAGGGACTGAACCTTGGAAGGGTCAGTTGTAATGAAGCAAAGGGATGCAGCCGAACCAGACACACCTAAATTCACATTATTATTTTTTCCTTTGAGCTCTGACACACATTTCCTCCCACAAGATAAATTTAGAAGTTGCTTGTTTTTGTTGGTGTGTTTCTTTTTAAAAAAAATAAAAATCTCACTCCCTTATCTAGAGGCCATACCTTGATGACTTAATCCCGATTCCAATTTTAATTTTTAAAAAAGTATCTGCTAAAATACTGGAGAGGTAATCATATTAACTCATAACACGTGTTACAATAACCGTTTCAGCAAACACATACACACACACCCTCTTACTCCAGCAGTCTATCAATGAAAAATTTAACTGGGTTTTGAGCAAATAAGAGACAAATTAGTTCTCAGGTCATCAGAAATGTAGGGATGTATATTGTGTAGACAACAAATGATCCTAAACTACTTACACTGTATCCCAGCACTCAGTTCCTGTGCAAGACCCTGTTAGACACTCCCCTGCCCTCCTCCAACTTACAATGCTCCCCAAATAAAGAAAGTAACCTTGATTTGAACAAGTGTAAGTGACAAAATAGTCCTCAGGTCACCCAAAAATGTAGAGTATTTATACAGTCGGGAAGGAAACCAGGCACAAGGACAAGGAGCAGAGGGTAATTTCCCATCCAGGATTTTACAGATGTGGTTTCTTCAATGACCCAAGAGATGTTTTTTTTCTTAAATTCTGTTTACCGAGTTGAGAAATGAACACTGTGGATTAGATCACACTGTACTTTAGTCCAGGAATCATTTTTAAATGTCACATTTTAATTTGAGAACAGTGTGGGTGGGTGGGTGTAGGTAGAAAAAGTTTGGAACAGGTAATCAACTTCAGCACCTCACTCATAAAAAAACCCCAAAAAAACCTCAGCGCACGTTCGTGTTCTCTCGCTCTCTCTCTCAAAAATTCTCTCTAGGAGAAAGATATTATTAAGTAGTCAAGGAAGAATCTAGATTGAAGCTTCATACCCAGCACCAGTGACCCAGTAATTCTAGTGGGCTGTTACAAGCAGATCATCTGCAAATTTAACACAAAGCAGGTCTTGTGGGATCCTCAGAGGCTACAAGGAAAGGCAATTAAGCTACAAAGTAAAAAATGGCTGCTATAGCCAAATTCATATTTACAAAGCATTAACTAGCAATGTAGTTTACTATTTCAAAGAAAATAAGGGGCCATTTAAGTTATTGTGTGTAGTTCACAGAAGTCAGAAGAGTCAAAGCTAGACACAATATTTAGTTTCTCCCAAGCAACCCACACAGAGCCTAGCCTCCACTCACAATTTCCTGCTCTTCTGGATTTTAAGTTTAACACAGTGGTGGAGAACCTTCTCCTCCCATGGGCTACCTTGAAAATTAGTACAAATTCTTCATGCTGGATTTATTTATTCAGTTTTTACCCCACCCTTCCCCTCAAAGGCTCAAGGCAACTTACATAAATATTATATAAAATAAAACACAACATATATAAAAACATATAAAAGCAATTTTAAAAATCCATAAATCCCATCCATCAACCTTCTCCCTAACCCCTCCACCCAATCTCATCCAACCCTATCCCAGCGTGGCCAAATAAAAAGGTCTTACATCTCTTCCAAAACATAAGCAGGCTCAGGCAGATCTCTAAGGGGAGAGAGTTACACATCTGTGGAGCAGCTACCGAGAAAATTTCTCTGCGTGCCCTCGTACAAACCTCATGGGCAGTTGGTACTCTCAAGAGGGGACCCTCAGCTAACCTCGGAGGCCACAATGGAACACAAGGGAAGAGGCGGCCTTTCAGTTACCTGCAACCCAAGCTGTTTAGAGTTTTGTAGGTCAAAACCAGCACCTTGAATTGTGCCTGGAAAGCTATTGGCCGCCAGTGCAAACTTCGGAGCACAGGTGTAATGTGCTCCCAGCAACTCTCCCCGCACCAACAGAAGGCGGGATGCCATGTTCTGCAACAACTGCAGCTTCCAAACAATCATCAAAGGTAGCCCCAAGTAGAGAACATTGCAATAGTCTAGCCTCGAAGTTACAAAGGCATGGATGACAGTGGCCAAGTCTGAGTCTAATAAAAAAAGATTGCAGCCTTCTCACCAGATGAAGTTGAAAAGCATTTCTGGCCACTGGTTACAGCAACCAGCCCATCCAGGCACAGCAATGGATACAAGAGTACCCCAAGGTCACAAACCTGAGTGATCAAAAGAGGCGTGACCTCATCAATAACAGGGGTCCCTATGTCCCGCAGCTCATGCAGCCAGCCAGCTAACCATCACCACCTCAGTATTGTCTGGATTAATTTTCAATCAGCTCACCCACATCCAATCTCCAACAGCAGTCAGGCACCTGGTAAGCACAGAGACTGCAGGGTCTGGGTCAGATGAAAAAGAGCAATAAAGTTGGGTGTCATCAGCATACTGATGGCATTTCACTCCAAATCTCCAATAATCTCACCCAGGGGGCTCAGATACACCCTGTGGGACCCCACAAGGGAGCTCCCTGGTGGATGATGAGCCACCGCCCATCACCACTCTCTGGGTTCTCCAAGTTAGGAATGAGTGGAACCATTCAAGAGCAGTCCTGCTCCCATGCACCCCTGCCAGGTTCCACAGCCTTGTCAACACCACCCCATGAGGGGAGTTGGGGGGGGGGGGAAATCTGGGTGCATGCCCTCATCTCTGCACCCTTTCCTTGACCTCACTCATTCAGTGCTTGAAGGTAAGAACTGGATCCATGCGGAAAATCTGGGAATTGAAAAGGGTCAAAAGGGAACAAGTCAAAACCAGTCATAAGTATTTTCTTGCAGCAGTACTGCAAGAAAGTTAAAAGTAAAATCACTCTTCATTATAAACAGGGGACTGCTGAAGCCCTGATATTGAGGAAACCACTTGAACTACAGTTCTGAAAATTTATCCATAGCTTGTACTTGTGGGGACTGTCATATGTGCAAAGTTTGAAGAAGATCCAGACAAAAAAATCAAAAGTTAACTGTTTAAAAGTCAATTGGCTGTGGTAAAAATGCACAACGTCCCGACTATTTTGAATCATTGATATCTCCTCCCCCCAGAATGAGCTGAGCCCCCAGATTTCACAGCCTTGGAACCTGAGATCTAGATCAAGTGCTGGTGTAGTGTGATAATGATTGCTGCAGCCAAAAATGAATTATTAAACATTAAAAAAAAAAAAAAGTTCTGCTGGCTGGCACATGCACAGTCGAGCAGCCACTGGACCACCATTAGTAGTGTTAGAAAAAAACAGCATAAAGAAAGTTACTTATAATTTCTTTATCATAATTCGATGAGGAACACCTTAACTCTGTCCTTTTGCACAGAATTGCCTTGTGTACAGCAAATTGTATAAAGTTTTCTATACTGACACTGTCAACAGTTCATTGTATAATGTGTATACAATTTTTATACATGCAAATGACAGTTAAGACAATTTGAAAAAATTGTTCATCGTCAAATTATGATAAAGAAATGATCAATAAAGAAATAATGCGATAGTTTAGTGATAAATAATAAGAATAAGTACGTATGGTAAGGAAGTGTGTATATATTATATATACATATACATACACACACACACAAGAGAGACAAGATCCACTTCGACATCGCTTCCCACTCCTGTCCTCTTCCTACTCCCACCCTCTCCCTCCTTCTCTCCTGTCCTCCTTCCCCCCTGCCTCCCTTGAGGAAATCTCCTCTCTGCTCTCCTCCTCCAACCCTTCCACTTCCCCCCTTGATCCCATTCCTTCCCGCCTCCTGACCTCCATTACTTCCACTGTCGCCCCTCCCTCCTTCCTGCACATCATCAACCTTTGCCTCTCTACTGGCTCTTTCCCCTCTGTCTTCAAACATGCCACAGTCTCTTCTATTCTCAAAAAGTCCACTCTTGACCCCTCTGACCCTTCTAGCTATCGTCCTGTCTCACTCCTTCCTTTTGCTTCCAAGCTGCTTGAACGTGTTGTCTACTCCCGCTGCCTT
>QEPC01009299.1:3677711-3709788 GCA_003113815.1 Sphenodon punctatus
TGTCGCTTCTCCCTCCATAACATTGCTAAGATTCGCCCTTTTCTCTCTGTCTCGTCTGCCAAAACTCTTGCTCATACTCTGGTCATCTCTCGCCTCGATTACTGTAACTTCCTTCTCTCTTGCCTTCCCCGGTCTCACCTTTCTCCCCTTATCTCCGTCCAAAGTTCTGCTGCCAGCCCCTCCTCTCTTCGCTTCACTGGCTTCCCCTTCCTGAAAGAATCCTGCACAAGCTCCTAGTCTTCACCTATAAAGCTCGTCATAACCTCGCTCCCCCCTACCTCTCTGCTCTTATCTCCCTCCATACTCCAGCCTGTGCACTTCGCTCCTCCTCTGTCCCTTCTATCACCCTTCCACGCCTTCCCTGCTCCCCTAAGCGCCTTCGTCCCTTCTCCCTTGCTGCCCCCCATGCCTGGAACTCCCTCCTTGTCCACATCCGCCTTGCCCCCTCCCTTCGTACCTTCAAATCTCTCCTTAAAACTCACCTCTTTCACTCTGCTCTTTCAGACTCTATCCTGCTGATCCACTATATCCTATACCTATGGTTTGTGTACCCTTATCCTTGCCACATGGACCTGCCTGCTGTTATGCTCGGCGTAACCAAGCCAAGTATGTGCACCTGAGACCTCACATCTTCATGAATGTTTAGACCCCTTGTCTCTCCCCCTGTTCCCCTTCCAATGTCTCTCCCACAGCTCCTGTCTCTCAGATTGTAAGCCCTAGGGCAGGGTCCGTGTCTATTTTGTTACTTTCTAAAGTGGCAGGTACACTGCTGGCACTATATAAATGTTTGTTGATAATAATAATAATAATAAATAATAATAATACATTAATGTTGATGGTAAGTTATGGAATATAGATAGAAAATCTGTAAATAATTTCCATGCTTTTTGGCATTTAATTTTTGTTGTAATGTATGTTAAATGTTGGAATTGGAATTAATTGTCATGTTTTTTGGAGTTTAAGATGGGGGAAATGTATTTTATGAAATAGGTTTGGAAAGGAGAGTTTTTTTGTTTTGGAAACGGTTCTGCCTTTAACAGTTTTTTAAACTGTAAAGTTTTTTGTTTTAGAAAATTACGTATATACTTGGGACCATCATAACCACCATACCATAACATGTGTTTTGGCCATCTATTATTTCCTTCTCTGTATATACTGTAAGCTCTTTAGGCTAGGAATGGTCTTTTTTACTGCAGGATGTAAAATGCCTAGCAAAACTGAGCATTGCCTCCAAGCATTACCAGAACAGAAATAATATATATATTTAATTATTTATTCTTGGGCACCTGTACTGAAGCTCTCGCTGGAAGTGGCTGCCTAGCTCAGGAGCAAGAGAAGCTGAGCTGCCATTTCAGTTGTCAAAGCCTCTTCGGGGTCATTGGAGCAGGGAGAGCATGTCCTGTGCTGCTATTGCTGCTGTCTGAACCAACCAGACTTTGATGCAAGTATGGTGCTGTCTCCTCCCCAAAAATGGGGGAAGCTGCAATCAATGGAAGGCATGTTGTGGTTCTTGGCAATATGAACTTTTTGATATGTGGCTCTTTGGGCTTGGGAACTTTGCCCATCACTGGAATAGAGAGCTTTGCCTCTAGGTTGCTAGCTCCAATCCAGCCACAGCTGCATTCCTAACACAATTTAATTGGGTAATCCCATTATAATTAATGGAACTACTTCAGGAGTTGGGAGATCTTGTATAAACCGTGCTGAACAAAGGGGAAAACGCACTAGTCTGTGTGCTGATTTCCCCCATGGGAATAAGTGTTGGGTTTTGCACTGCTAGGGAACCCATGTAACACAATCATGAGACAGTTTTATTAGCAGTGCAAAACTCTTCATTTGGCATCCAGGCCCATGAGGAAAAGCAGCACTGGCTGTACTCTGTGTGTCTTCCCACGTGTGGGGGGTAATTTATGAATGAGTCCTAATTCTGCACTCTGTCAGTAACTACATAAAGTCCAACCACATATACCTCCCCACCAGCATCTCTGCTACTTTCACACCTCCCCCATTCTGCACAAATCACACACCCAGAACCATCCTCCCTTTTCCCTACTCTCCCAACCCTAATGAGCCATACCCAGTGACTGTATCATGTCAGTATGCCATGGCTCCATGAAGAGCCCTTGAGTTTGACTGTTGGTCAGGAAGAATGTCATTTTGATTTTAGTCTTTGTGGTCCATCAGCAACACATACGTGGCAGCAGGATTTCAGAACCATTCCACAATACATGGCACCCTTCTTACCCCCTCACTCTTATTTCACCTTGGCCTGTAGCTATTGCTAGTGCAAGAGGACAACAGATACAGTTTTAAAGACAGGTTCAAGCTGCTGGCAAAAGCAACCCACTTGAACCCCTCCTAATCCTCTACATCGGCTGTGTGCAATCATTCTTGTACAAACAACTTTGACTGTTGACATTACAGCCTAAACCCACACTCTACAATGGAATCCAAAGGGGCACAGGAAAAATATCACCATTGGTAATTGTACTGGATAAATATTTGGAATTCCATTTGCAAAAGTTATTGCTGAATTTCCTGCATACACCTACTGTCTGTTTTCCTAACTGCAAGTACAAGGTTTTTGGTCTCAATTAAGCACAAACAGTCATTCTTTTGGCTGCAGACTTTACTGCCACACAGGGGAATTGGGCTGAATTATACTGTCCCACAGCGTTAGCAGAATTATCAGTGGGTTGCATTTATGTGGTTGTTCCTTTACGACATAACTCAGAGAGCCTCTTTCCATAGTAATCTTTAATAGCTGGTTTGAAACTCACTACCCCATATGTTTTAAGGCCCAAGAATGTATGATTTAGAACATGCACAATTTTCATGTCACTATATCATTTGATTTTGTTTACAGCTCTTTCCAAAGTGTTTTCTCTCTCTCCCCCACCCCCCACTCCAGGTAAGTCTGTAGGGTCCATGCACTGCAATATCTTTCTAGCAGAAGTGAATACTCTAGGGCAGGGGTCAGTACAAGCTCTGAGGGTGTCACAGAAGTTGGAGGCTGGGTGTGCTCCAGAAGACGAGGGTCCTGATCATGGATCTGTCCCCTATCCTTGTGTGCATGCCCTTCTCTCTTCTCCCTTCCCCTGAGATCAGTCTTTCAGTGCTTGGGATTAGGAACCGGATCCAGGAACTGGAAAGGGGTCAAATATAAAACTAGTCACGGACCACATTTGGCCCTCAGGCCAGAGGTTTCTCACTTCTGCTCTAAGTCCTGCCCAAGTCATTTAACAGAAGCCTGAGACTTGGAAGCTGCTTCCCTAAAGAAGCCAAGTTAGGATGAAGATAAACAGTCTGAGGATATCATCATCTCATTCTATTTTCTTGTTTGAAACCCTCCATTTGCGTATTATTTATTTTATCCTCCACTTGGTGGATTGGTATATAGGTTTATTTGTGTCATCTTTTCCCAGCAGTTCCATTATGTTGCAGAGTTAGGTTCAGTGCCCAAGAGCCACATGGAGTCAAATAGCATTTTTCAGTCTGCAAAGCATGCAAATATTTCTACTGTTACTGGGGTGGGTGGGTTGTGATTTAGGGGTAGATTTTTGGTTTTAGGAATGCTTTAGTCCTCCTATTTTAATGTTTTTATGTTTTTAAAGTTTTATTGTGTTTGTAAGCCGCCCCGAGCCACTGTGCAGGAGGGGTGGGGTATTAAATTTGTTTAAATAAATAAAATAAATAACTAGGACTTCAATCCACCTTTCCTGCCACCCCCACTATCTGTCATCATGGGTGTTTTCAGACATGATGCTAACCTCTCTTTAACCACACTTGAACATTTCTTATGCATGTTGCAGGGCTGCATAGGGCACCAATACAGCCCTGCAACATGCATAAGAAACGTTCAAGTGTGGTTAAACTGGGGTTATCATCATGTCTGAAAACACCCTTAGTGTCCATAAGGGTAAGGATGGGAGTTTATTTTTCAGAAATGAATTCTCTGAACTTTCTCCCACTCTCAGCACTTCATCACTGTTACCAGCCATTCAAACAGAGATTAAGAACCAGACTCAGAACAGGCTTTAGGATAGTCACCACAATATGATGAACTCTCTGTTTCCCATACCTACATTTGGTGAGACAGCATGAGAGGTAACAGATGAAAGAGTCCTGAAAACATGGGGTTGAGAGAAACGTTTAAAAAAATTTGCTATGGAGAATTTGCAAGATGCAAAATGATGGCAGAAAAAATCCTAAAAACAGCAGAAAAAATAAAATCAGCAGTTACAGAAATTTCAGCCTCATCGAGAAAACATCAAAACCCCTGTTTGCAGCCAGCTTCCTGACACAATGGCTACCAGGAGAAACAGACTGACTGCATCTGCTCCAACACGGAGGATACAAATCAAAGAGGAGTTTGTAGCTGAAGGCAAAAAAGGTTAAAAACAGGGAGGTTCCATTTCAGCAAAGGAGATTGTCAGGGGGGGAAAGGGCCCTTGAATGTTATCCATCACCAGGAAGAGGAAGGAAGGGCAGGAGGGGATTACCCAGATGAAGGCATTCCCTGACAGGTAACATCAGAGATAAAGGGACCAAAAGTCTAGAGAGGGACTCTCTAGTATTATCAAAATCGTGTCTCAGGGTGTTAACAAACAGGATGATAGCATGTGCCACTCACGTTTTGTGGGTACAGCCTAATAAACTGGTAGCCCCCTGCGTGTATTTCTTGTACTTCAGGCAGCCCCTGCTCATCCCCCCCCCCCCCAGGTTTAACCGTGACAAACCTAATACATAGGCAGGCATTCTTCCCTGCTGCGCTCCACCCAACAGACACCCTCCCCCGAGTCATACCCTCACCCTCAGTATCATGTCTCACAGCCACAGTAAGCCATGGGAAGGAGCCACCACACCAGCTGTTTCTTTCTTCCAGGCTATGACTCCAGAAGGAGATCAAGCGCCTGCTATCCCTGCCTACCCATGGAGGTTCATACCTGGGTTTATACTTGTCAGCACTTGGTGGCTGGAACTAACCTTTTGTTATGCACACAATGCTGCGTTTATCGAGAAAATTACATACTTTGAGTGCCTATAGTGGAAAGTGAAAGTAAAAATTGAACTCAAAAGCAATCAGTATTTGCATGTTGTCACCATCCAGTTTCTCGCATCCACAGCTCACAACAATGTATTGGCAGGTAGCAGCACAGAGTTTAATTGGGGTCTCAACTGCTGTGGTGTTGGAAATCCCTCCTGGTTCACATAAAAACCGCAGACATGCACCTTTTATACCCCCTCGCTAGTATCTTCAGCATTACGGTACAGTAGGGGCAGAAAACATCACTGCTTGCCAGGGCACTCTACACTTCTCTGAGCATCCCAACTTCATGTAGAGCAACAAGCTCTCCTTCAGTTGGTTCACATTTCCTGTAGGCTGAGTCATGTGCTTCCCCAAAGAGATTTTTCTCTGTGTCACTGGGAGGGGGAGTAGGAAGGGTAGGTAGGTAGGATCCCACGCACTCACAACCGAGCCCACGCTCTGCAGGAAGCCCCCTGGGAGGTAATGCCCATCAAGATAGTGTTGTGGCCCTTGTGATCTCAAAGAAACCAGGCCCCTATTATCATAGGGCGCAGACCTCTTTCGTGAGAGAACGGCCTCACACCACACACTTTCACAGCCGAGAGGGAGGACAAGTGAGGTAGTTGTGGAGGATTGCAGGGATAGGGGACCAGGCCCAGGGGGGAAGGACAAAGAGGGCTCTCAACCCCAGGAACGGGGACGAAGGGCTTGCATTCTTCCCAGCCACCACTCACTCACACACGCAACCGTAGGGGATGGGCACACGGGGGTACAACTATCCTGTCACTCACTCTCACACGATAGCAAGGGAAGAGCAAGGGCAAAACAGGGGTATGGCCAAGGTCAAGGCCAAGGTCAAGAGTAGGGGCACAGACAAGGGCAAGGCAAGGGTACCGGCAACGATAAAGACAAGGGTAAAGGCAAGATAGGAACAAGTCACTTAGCTTTCGGGGGCCAGCTTCTCAGGCTCTGATTACCAGCGCCGTGTGTCTCACAGCGCTGGTGTTTGTAGTCCAGGCTCCACCCCTGACGTGCCTGGAGCCCTGCGGACCGCCGCACAGGCTCCAGTGATGACCTCACACTGTGTGAGGTTGAAGGCTGCGACTCCACAGGATCGGCACTGGTGTTGGTTACCTCAGCAACCAGACATGGCAACACAGCTGCTTGGGGCGCCGTGTCAGTTTCAAGTGGCGGCGGTCCGGCGCAGCTTGAGCAGGGATGCGGGGGGCGGTTCTCCGTGGCCCTCTGGAGCCCCGCAGCGGTCTCCACAGACACACCCGATGGCAGGGGCTGACACTGCCATCTGATCAAGGCACTCCCACTGGCTCCGTGGGTATCCTCTCACTGTCATCAGGGCAGTGATGACAAAAAATAGCAGGGAAGGTCCAGCCTCTGTTGGTAACTGCCCTACTTCTGGCACTGCACAAATGCCCAGAAAAGTTGCAATCTCATTGGTGCCCCATTCTCTCATATCTTCTGGGGTTCCCACTCTTCCATTCTGCTGAACGTGGAACTACTGCAGCAGGGTTGCATGGTATCTGCACTCCATCATGCATACATATAACCCCACTGTGTGTCTGTGCCACACTGAGTGCATAGGCTGCCTCAGAGAAAGGGTCTGACAGTTCTCTCTGTACATCAGGTCTCATCCAAATGTCAGCAAAGACCAGGTTATCCATCATCCCCGAATTTCTCTGGGTGGTCACAACACCCACAGACAAAATCCAAAGCCATTTGGTTTTGCCATTACCATCTGGAAGTTTGCCACACCAGACTCCTGCTGCTCCATTGCCCAGCAATTTGGTGCTGGAACTTCCATGGTGAGCATCATATTCATGGAGGTTTGCACAGCGATTGTGGAAGTGCTGGTGGACTGGGATGGTGCAGTTGGCTGATCCCATGGAAGTAATGGAGGGCTTCCCGAATGGTATGGGGCAATCGATGGGAGACATATCACTATCATCTGCCCACCCCATAGCAAGGACTACATGAACAGGAAGGGGGTTTTCTCAGTGGTTCTCAGACTGTAGTGGACCACCATACACAGTTCACGGATGTGCTGGCTGAGTGATCCAGGAAGAACCACAACACCCACATTTTCCATCCGTCCCCCTTCTTTGGCCGCATATACATGGGAGACTTTGGAACCTCGACTGAAATATGCAGTGAGGAGGTCCTCATGAGGCCTGTTGTTCTCAGGAACCCTGCCTACTCCTGGAAGCCCTGGCTCATGAAGGCACATTGCCCACATCCCAGAGCAAAGGTACTTTAACCGGCAGCCAAGCACCACCCGCTTTGCTGTGGAGAGAGATTTCAGGCTATTAAAGGAGTGCTGAAAATTAATTGCAGCTAGAATTGATTTCCAGCTAGACTACTCCATTTCTAACTACCAATGTCTGTGTTCTCCATAACATCTGCGAGACCAGCAGAACCACAATGGAAAACACCCCCACCAGTTAGCTCTGGCAAGTCAGTATCCCTGTTCGGGGACCACCTGAACTGAGTGGAGCAGCGTACAGCCAGAGAGATCTTGGATCCCTTGCGATGGCACCTCAACTGCAATGCTAGCCCCAACACCTACTGTCAGTGACAGTTCGATGAGCATCCAAGAACTGTTTCAAATGATCTTTTTGTGATATCAATAAAGCTTTTAAAAAGGTTTCCTGTGTGTTACTGTGTTTTTCTCTGGCCCATCCGTTCCCCTCCCACCCCAGCACTAGGATGGCATACTTTCCCTCCTTGGTCCCCCCTCCCATGCTATTTCCCACCTAGCGGCCTTTCCCAGTGTATTCTCTATTGACATTTGTAGATTATCCAGCTGCAGGCCTGAACCTCTAGTGTTTCCTATTGGCATTCATAGGCTAACCAGGTCTGAGAATGGCAACAGGAAGTACAGAGGCACAGGCCTTCAGCCAGCTACTCTGCAACTGACCAGCATCCAGCCTTTGCCTGTGGCTATCCCACAGTAGTTCCTTTGCACCCAGGCTTTTCCCCGCTGGGCTACTATGCCCCCACCAAATGTAAGTGCATGGCCAGCAGCCTCCCCATCCCCTATTTTCAGTGCACCAACCACCACCTCCCCTTTTCCTACCATTCCAACCCCCAGTTCCCAAAACGACTTATTGCTATGCCATACCACCATTCTCCACGCCTCCCCCCCTTCCCTTTTTTCCCCAGAAGAAGTACAGAAAGCATGGATTAGGGGAAAATTAAAACTATTTACAACATAAGAACATAAGTCATGCCATACTGGGTAAAACCAATGGTCCATCAAGCCCAGCATCCTGTCTCTGACAGCGGCCAATCTCTGTCTCTTGGGAGAAGTACCCAACAGGTCACAATGGACAATCCATTCCCTGTGGTTCCAGCCCCTCAACAGTACGAGGTTACGTTCCCCAAACCTACTTAGTTAATAGCCATTAATGGATCTATCCTTCAAGAACTGATCCAATCCCTTTTTAAAACTAGTTACACTACCGGCCAGGTGGAACTTGCTGCCAGAGAATGTGGTCAAGTTAATTGTGCGCTGTGTGAAAAAATACTTTCTCTTATTTGTTTTAATTCTGCTATCAGTTAATTTCATGGAGTGTCCCTTTGTTCTAGAACTCTTAGAGAGGGTAAATAACCGCTCGCTATTTACATGTTCCACACCACTCATGATTTTATAAACTTCTATCATAACCCCTCTCAGTCATCTCTTCTCCATGCTGGAGAGCTCTAACCTATCAAGTCTCTCCTCATATGGGAGCCATTCCATACCCATGATCATTTTTGCTGCCCTTCTCTGTACCTTTTCTAGTTCTACTGTGTCTTTTTTAAGATGGGGCAACCAGAACTGCACACAATATTCCAGGTGTGGTTGTACCATAGATCTATATAGAGGCATTACAATATTTTCAGTTTTATTATCTATCCCTTTCCAAATGATTGTAACATTCTGTTTGCTTTTTTGACTGCCACTGCACACAGAGCTGAAGATTTCAATGTATTGTTCACAATGACTCCAAGATCCCTTTCCTGAGTGGTAACTCCTAATTTAGAACCCAGCATTGTATACATATAGTCTGGGTTATTTTTCCCTATTTGGATCACTTTGCACTTGTCCACATTAAATTTCATCTGCCATTTGGATGTCCAGTCACCCAGTCTCACAAAATCCTCCTGCAATTTTTTCATAGTCTACTTGGGTAGTCTACTTCACTTGAATAACTTTGTGTCATCTGCAAATCTGATCCCCTCACTCTTTACTCCTTTCTCCAGATCATGAATGAATATATTAAACAACACCGGTCCTAGTACAGATCCCTGAGGCACTCAGCTAGATACTCCTCTCCACTGTGATAACTGACCACTTAGTCCTACTCTTTGCTCCCTATATTTTAACCAGTTGCCAGTTCATGATAGAACATTGCCTCTTATCCCAGGACTCTTTACTTTCCTCAAGAGTCTCTCATGAGGGACCTTATTGAACACCTTTTAAAAGTCTGATACACTAGATCAACTAGCTCACCCCTATCCACATGCTTAATTACACCCTCAAAGAATTCCAATAGGTTAGCGAGGTATGACTTCCCTTTCCTAAATTCATGTTTACTCTTCCCCATTAAGCTACGTTTATCAATACATTCAGTAATTTTGTTCTTAACAACCATTTCCACCAGTTTGCCCAGCACCGACGTCAGGCTCACTGGTCTGTAGTTTCCACGATCACCTCTGGAGCCCTTTTTAAA
Source organism: Sphenodon punctatus (assembly GCA_003113815.1). Taxonomy (NCBI): domain Eukaryota; kingdom Metazoa; phylum Chordata; class Lepidosauria; order Sphenodontia; family Sphenodontidae; genus Sphenodon; species Sphenodon punctatus. The sequence continues at coordinate 3,687,471 of QEPC01009299.1, forward strand.
TACTGGCATTACATTCGCTACCCCTCCAGTTCTCTGGTACAATGGCAGATTTAAGCTATATGTTACAAATTACCAGTAACAGGTCTGCAGCTTCATATTTAAGTTCCTTCAGAACTCTAGGATGAATACCATCTGCTCCTGGTGATTGGATACAATTCAGTTTGTCAATTTGCTCCCGCATCTCCTCCAGAGTCGTACTTATTTGGGACAGTTCTTCAGATTCATCGCCTACAAAGACTCGGTCCAGCGTGGGTATCTCTTCAACATCCTCAGCGGTGAAGACAGAAGCAAATAATTCATTCAGCTTCTCTACAATGTCCTTATCCTCCGAGTGCCCCTTTAACCTCCTGGTCTTCTAATGACCCAACAGACTCTCTGGCAAGCTTCTTGCTTCTGATGTACTTGAAAAAGTTTGTATTATTATTTTTTGCATCTTTAGTGAGACACTCCTCAAATTCCCTCTTGGCTTGTCTTATTAACATTTTATATCTAATTTGGGAATGCTTATGCTCTTTCCTATTCTCTTCATTAGGACTAGCTTCCCATTTTCTAAAGGACGCCTTTTTGGCTCTAATAGCCTCTGTCCCCTCCCGATTTAGCCACACTGGCAGAAGTTTGGTCCTCTTGCTACTTTTTTTTTTTTTGCAGAATACATTTAATCTGCACGTCCAAGATGGTGTTTTTAAATAATCTCCATGCCTCTTCCACGTAGTTAACCCTTTTAGTTTCCCTTTAATTAGTTTCCTCATTCTTGCATAGTTCCCCTTTTTAAAGTTAAAAGTTACTGTGGTAGGTGTTTTTTTTGTCAATCTCCCTCCTATAGCTATGTCAAATTTGATTATATTACGATCACTATTACAAAGCAGCTCTATCACCGTAACCTCTTGCACCAGGACCTGGACTCCACTTAAGACTAGATCCAAAGTAGCTCCTCCTCTAGTAGGTTTCAGGACAGGCTGCTCCAAGAAGCTGTCATTTACAACATCTAGAAATTTGACCTCCGCATCGCACCCTGGAGAGACATTCACCCAGTCAGTTGAAATCACCCATTATAACTGCATTTACAACTTTAGTAGCCTGTCTAATCTCTGTTAGCATTTCACTGTCAGGGGCCAATAGTATAATCCAACTGTTACACACTTCCCTGTTGCACATGGAATTTCTATCCTAAGATTCCAGAGTACATTTTGTTTTGTGTAAAATTTTAAGCCTTCTCAACTCAATGCTTTTTCTAACATATAGCGCCAGCCCACCCCCAGCTCAATTTACGCATTTAGATATATTTTGGACTCCACCAGGTCATATTCATTTAGTGCTAAACACCCTAATTCTCCCAGCTTGCTTTTTAGACTTCTAGCATTTGTACATAGACACTTAAACATATTCTTTTTACTCTTATTCTGGGGATTGTTATTGCATATTTTGTTTAATTTGGAGGCATTTAAGTTTGTCTGTTCCATACTTAAATACCTTCTTGAGCCTGCTCCTTTTGGGGACAACTGGACATGCTCGCTTGGGCAGCAGGGAACATTTTTCTGATCCTCTCGCGGATCTGGCTGTGGAGGAGTGTTCATAGAAGGCATGCAAAAATTACTAGCAGGGGGGAGGCGTGGCTGGTCCAAGAACTGTTTCCTGGCATAAGCTCGGGTGCATTCCCTGAGAGGTGGCGTGCGGGGGGAACGAGGGAAGGTGGGCGGGTTCTATGTAGGCTTGTGTAAATGGATGATGGGGTTAGGAAATGGTGCCTGGCCCTGAGCAACAATGCTTACGGTCGCAGCAGCAACATGCTTGAGCAAGGAGCTCTGGAGCTGAATGGACTGGGACAGGCTGCTTTGCATCCATGCCCACATCTTGCTCATCTCCTTGCTCAACTTTGTATTGCACTTCGTATTGCACTCAAACTGCTGCCAGAGGCAGGCCCAGTGCCTGTCCTCCTGCCGGCAGTCCAGGCAGGCCTCAGCAGCAAAGGCTTTGCACACTGCAGTGTTCTGCTACACCAGTTGCCTATATTCCCTGGCCATGCCATTAATGGCACTGTGGAGCTCATCTGTCCACTGCATGGTCTATCCAAGCAGCTCCCTTGCGAAATCCTCTTTGTGCCACTGGTTGCAGACCCACAGGCCCTGGTTCTGCTGGGTGCTTGTGGCAGGGGGTTCTGTCCAGGCCTGTTCTGCTGGCAGACCTGTAGCAAAGGCAACAAGGAAAGCCATTAGTTCAGACCACCCTACCCACCTTCCTGCCCCAGTGTTTCAGCCCCTGCCTGCCCAATTTTCAGCCCTCTGCCTGGCCGAAGGAAAGGCAGAATGAGTAAGTAACATATGCTCCCCCCACAAAGCGATGAAGGCTTTGGTCTTTTCCTTGGTCCAAGGAATGCAGATGGATCGGTAGGCAGGGAGCAGCAGATTGCACAGTAGTTGTAGCGGTGCTGGTTGTTGCCTGGCTGTCCATCTAAGCCATGGCCCCGGCCAACTGTAATCCTTTGCAAGTCATTATGGAGAATGCAATGGCTGAGAAAGAGCAAACGTCGGGCACATACTTCCAACTAGGCAGAGCTGGGAGAACGCATGTTTGAAAATGGCGTGGTAGGCTTTTAAGGCAGACATTATGTGTGCACCATCAAGAGTGGAAAGAGGGGCCAGAAGTGGTCGCTCCTTGGAACGCTCTAGGCTTTTTGCCCATGACTCTATGCTACTGGCAGACCTGTACATGCAAAGGCTGCACGCAACCTAATTGACAGTATGTGGACATATGGGCACACATTAGCCTGCATTCGCCCACATAGCAGGCTCCGTGACCCTGCCATAAATGGAGGCTGCGTCTCCGGTGGGTGGTGGTCACATGGCCAATAGGGGCAAACTCCTAATAAACGGGCAGGTGGACACCCAGCTGGTGTGGGCTACCGTCTCATTTGTGTTAACACCTTCAGATTTTGCTACACACTTAAAGAAAAAAGCACACACTGGTTGTGCGTCTTAACCCCTTTCTTAGAACCAGAAAAGCGGAGAACAGCAGGTGAACCTTTCCCATGAGCTCTGCACTACAGAGACGAGATCCTGGTACAGGCTTACCCCTCTCTTTTCCCAAATGCAAGTTCTTTCACTTCACACCATCAATACCTAGTTTGTCCGCAAGGAGACAGTGAATTGACTCCATCATAAGACTTGTTCCTCCAGCTATTTCCCTCACATTGAAAAGCTACATCAGAGCAAGTATTGTTTGTTTAGAGAACTTGTTCATTGAGTAGATTGCTGGGTGGGTACCCAATCAGTGCACCAAGAATGAAGGATCCAACAGCAAAGCAAAGGGAAGAAGGAATGGGTCTGGGTGCACAGTATCTTTTGTCTGAATTAGCAAGTGCTCCTAAGTTTCCTTCATTCAGTCAAGCAGCTCAAAGTCCTATGGGAGTCAGCCAATGCTCAATGAGGACCACTTCACACTCTGAATAATCTCCCTCCCATACAATACCCAGTTCTACAGATTTATTACTTGGCCTAGAATCAGTGGCCACGTTCAGTGCAGAGTTAGCCTATCACTTCTGTTACCAAAGGCTATATATTGTATTTCTCTACCTATCAGGAATTTCAGACTCGTTCCAGGATTTCAGCACAATGAGGTTTAGATGCTACAAGGACAAAGCACCCTAGACTACCTAGGGAGACAGATTTTGGGGTATACCTCAGAAAGTAGTTAAGATGCACCCTCAGGCACTTCATTGTGGCTAATAACAGGCTGAAAAAGACAACCGATATCAAAATCCAAACTAGAGAAACAGGTAAGTTGTCAACTCCTGGCATTCATTCTCCTACGTCTGATGTGTGCATAGAAGCATCCAGGAAACCAGACTCACATCTAGTTACAGGAAAGAGTTTGCTCAGCTGCAAAGCATGGTCTGTAGATGCATATGGCTATGATAAGCAGACAGAGGCCACATCACTTCCAGGGATGAAGAGACAGAACTGTGAAAGAAAAGACAGATGAGAAAGCTATAGAGAGCACTATCATTATCCCAGTCACAGCTATAAGCCATGCCCACTGCTTTGGCCTCAGAACTTCAGAAAGCTCAGGCCGGGGAGACAGTAACGAGTAATCCCGAGACTAATCCTTTCACCTTTTTCTTCCATCTAGAAAGCTGCAAAGAAAAGAGAGGATTAGACTGCTCACCACTCACTGAAAATGGAGAGTGACAGCAGGCAGGAGGAAAGGAGAATAAGGAGGTGTGTTATTCTAGCTCCCATGAGACACTGAGCTAGCATAGCTGATGTCTAGGTCAAGGCACCGTCAGTGGTCACCTAGCTAGTAAACTAATAGACCTATAGATGAAAGCAAGGTGCATCTCTCTGGTTATACTGTATATCCATGTACATCCAGTGCTGCCTATGATCCTTTCACACAACTAACTCCCATTTGGTCCCTCATTAATGGTTTCCAAGAGGGGAATCCAGCCTCCTCCTAGAGAGAAGATTATTAATTTATACTACTGCTCCCTCAGTGTCATGTCACTCCTGTATCCAGCTTCCCTTCAACACCCAGCCAGATTGCATCTCTCTCCTTTTCTTCCCCTACCCATTCCCCCACACCCACATTTCTGTTATCAACTATGTTGACTCTCCCTCCTATTCAAGGTCTGTCTCCCTTTACTGCTAGGCTGTCAATACTTATTTTACATTAACACTCAAAGCCCCAGTCAGGGTGGGAACCCACAACCCACAGTTGATAAACCTGATATGGAGGCATACGAGACCTCCCCAATCCTGCCACTATTGTCCATCTACATCTCTAAAAGGAGGTTCCCATAACCTCACTCACTAAAATCTGTGACTTTCATCTTGGCTGCAGCCCCACTCCTTTCTAGCCCTTCAAATCTGTCTATAAATCACGTTCTTCTTCCACTTCTAAAACTTCACCACCTCCTTATGGTCGACCCTCCTGCTCCCTTTACCTTAAGCTCTGGTATTCCTACCTCTCACTTTCAAGACTGTAAATAAAAATACTCTGACTCCTGCCCACACCTCTGTTCTATTCTTCCTCTCTTTATTCCCATTGCCTAATAGACTATTCTGCACATATAGCTTATTTCCCACCCTCTGTTTTGCATCCTTTTTAAAGCTGTTTCCTCCCTCTCCAAGTCCTCTAGACAAACACCCTCTGTTCATTCCAATCCTTCCTTGAAACAAAGTGCTTATGAATCCAAATATGACTTTGCCAAGACCAGTTTGTCAACACCAGAATTTTGGGCTGGGTAAGGATGTTAAAGAAACTGAATCTTCTAGTAGATACAGAGGAAAGTTTCTAGGAGGCCGTATAGGAGCAGGAAGGAGGATGGAAGATGGACATTTTTTTTCTTCCAAGTCCAGTCTCTTTTGTGCCTCCCCCAAACAGCAGGGTTGCAACCATCACATATCCCTTCAAAAAGGCAGCAGCTACCACAGAAGCCTCTCCAGGAAAAGCAAAGCAGAAAGAAAGTCAGGGTGATAAATTATGCAGCACCTTTGTGCAGCTGCCTCTTGGCCAAATGAGAATTTTTTCTCCCACAGCCTTTTGTTTCCAGCTTTGATCCCAGCTTTGGATCCGCTCTGTTCACCACTTCCTCTGCACGGAGGTGAAGGGAGAGCTGACACAGACCAAGTCAGGGCTCACTGCAAGGCAGTGTCAGACCTTCCATTAGCCTGGCTCCTGGCTTCCCTCCTCCCTTCCAACCTGGAACTGTCCTTGAGTCTGAAAAGGTCCCATTAAACATTTTCCAGAGATCCTTGCAGGGAATACATTATTTTGATGGATGCTGGGACTGAGGAGGTGAATTTCTAAGCACACAGAAATAATGGAGCTTGTTCTAATGGGCTTAAAAGATGCCCAGAGGCACCACGGAGGTTTGCTTCTCTGTAAATCAAAAACACAGAAGACCAGAAAATGGAGTCAAACAACTGAACGCCAGGAAGCAGGGAAATCGGACTCTGTTTAACTGCTGCTCTTGGTTACAGCCAACTTCAGGCTGTTTGGAAAAACAGCGCACACACCACATCACTGGCACAAACTTAACAGGGGAAAACAAAGAGACAACAGGGGTCAAACTGGGGGTGGTGAACAGGAGAAGCAGGCAAAGCTGGGTCCCCACCCCCTACCAGAGACTCGGATCAATTATCCCTGAATACTAACAAGATTTCTGATTAAAGAACTGCTGCTATGCAATAGGGACAGAATGCTCTAGCAGCCAGGAGGGGCTGTCAGGCAGTTACAAAAGGACACAGAAGATTATGCCCTGCTTGGGCACACTGAGGAAATCAGCATGCTGGTAACCAGTAGAGCCACGATACCTCTGTAGACATACAGACCCTCTTTGGGGGTATGCTATATACAAACTTTTAATAACAAACAGGCATAAGCCTTATAGTTATGGCAAACAGGACAGGATACAGATCTTGCAATTATTTATAATGTATATATTCATTATTATTATCATTAGCAAGCATTTCTATAGTGCCAGCATTGTACCTGGCACTTTACAAATTGAATACACGGTCCCTGCCCTAGGGCTTACAATCTGAGAGCGTGGGGAGTGGGAGAGACGAAGGAAGGGGAACAGAGGGAAAGACCAGGAGTGTAACATTCACGAAGCTGCGAGGTCCCAGGTGCACGCGCTTGGCTTGGTTACATCGAGAATGATGGCTGGTTGGTCCATTTGGTGTCAGTGACCAAAGTGCATTACAATCCCAGTCCTTATCTAGTTCGCCCTCACAGCCTTTTAAAGTTGTTCATTATTAGTCCCATTTTACAGAGGGGGGATCTGAAGCTGAGATTTTGTGGCCTTGGGCAAATCACCCTGAGATCATGCCTAATTTAAACTATGGTCTGGCAGGTCCAGTACCTTTTTCACTAGGGCTACAAAGGAATAAAATTGTTGACTGCTGACAATACAAATAAAACAACACTATAAAAAGGGCTCATTCAAAGACTTTATATGGCGTTCCATTTCCTATATTTTTCAGCTTTCCCACTCTTCTGGTAACAATTTTATTCTGCAGCCTTAATGACATTTTAAATAAGCCCCTTTTAACTGAAATTAAAATATTTTATTATTGGTTATAAATCTTGAATCGATGACTCTCACAGGCAAGTCAATACTAAAATATACCAAAACCAATGTTATACTGCTGATTAACTTGGGGAATAAAACTCCAGCCAATCATAAAATTTGGGATTAAAATTTATTGAAAGCTTTTTGCTTCAGCACAGTTGCTAACAGAAATCTCCACGGAGCAAGTTTCTTATGAGCATATCACAATATAGCGATGGAAAAATAATCTCCTGCATAAACTCTTGGTGGGAGATGGCGAGATACTTCACTCAGCCACAAATATTATCATGAGACAACTGTATTGGGGAGCTGCTTTTAGATCTGCAAGTACTGTGTAAGTAAAGCTACAAACTAGCTTTGGTGCTATCTATTATTTCATCCATCTACATTCCAAGTTGCAGCCAAGGGTTCCTATCCTCAAAGCACTGTACCAGCCCAAATCCCATCAGAGCCTAAACTAGCACCATCAAACTGAGTGTTCAGTATCCTGGTTGCCAGTAAAAACAAAAACAAACCACACAATCAGTTATCTGACAACTGACAACCTTACAAGAGAAACTAAAGGAGGTTTTCATTACCATTTATCATAATTTTTCAGATTGCACTACCTGCAACAGATTACTCTCTGTCCCACTTAAAAGTCCAGTTCACATCAGGTAAACTCATTACCACAAAATCATTGTTCAGATTTGGCAGATTCCAAACCACCTTCTGACTTGCAAGACTAGAGGCAAAGTAAAACAATTCCATTTGAATACCAATGACATCTCTGTACTGGAGTTCTTGTTCTATATGCATCTACAACATTTAAAAAAGGGTCTATTAGGAGCAGAACTCATCCTCTACAGCTGAGGCTATCAGGAGCCAGATGTGTGAATTGGACTATGCCATCACCTCAGGGAACAGGGAGTGTGTATAGCCGCAGGAAGGAACTGAATCAATCAACTCAAACTTATCACTTTCGTCAGACCACAATGAACTCACTATCTCGGAGATTAGAAGAAGTCTTTTACTCCCAAATCCACTTTATTTCTGCCTTCTACATTAGGAAATCCAAAGCCTTAGGAACAGGAAAAGAAGAGGGGATTAAAGAAATATCACTACAGCCAGTCTCTGGTCAGCTCAGACAAAATCCCATGGAAGAGTGACGCCTAACATAACAGCCGTGTCAATGAACCAAAGCACTGCAGACCCAATGGTCACAGCCTAACCGTCGGGCCCATTAAATTCATGGACGACAGCTACAATTAGTGTTCTTTGCAATGATCTGTGTGAAATACAGACAGCCACTAAATACAGTATGCCAATTAATGGAGTGGGTATGCTGCATGCCAAAAGAAGTCCAGCTCTAAAGGCTGTATCAGGTAAAGCCAGCATGCTTAGTTTAAAGGAACATAGTCCATTTTTTCATAAAGTTAGATTTAGCTAGATACTGCTACAATTAATAATAATCATTTTTATAGCACTACAAAGCAAGAAGGCATATACAATGCTTTACAGTCACAGATTTTGGAGACAGGTTCCTGCCCAGTGGGCTTACAATCTAAAATGGATGAGACAGACACACACATATTCCCATTTTAAAGATGGAGAACTGAGGCTGAGAGGTTATAACTTGCCCAAGACCATTCAGTGGGCTCATTGGCTGGAGTGAGATTTGAACCTTGGTTTCTCAGGTCTAAGCCTAGCACCTTCTCCACTATACCACACTGGCTCTCAGATTACATGGATAATAATAATTAATTATTATTATAACATTATTATTATAATTATAGTATAGCACCCCACTGTCATGGCAATCAGCACACTTTACACAGAACAATTTAACACAATTTTTAATCCTCACAACAACCCTGTGAGGCACATTAGGCTGAGAGAATATTGTGACTGGCACAAGGTCACACCCAGTTTCTGGCTAAGGCAGGACTTGAACCAGGGCCTCCCTCTACCGCCTGGTTCAGGTACTGCACACTTAGCCATGCCTCAGAATATATTACTAAACTAGAGATGCTTCCCACAACGGTTTACTTCCTGCATTTGATAAGAACTTTGGATTATAGCCAAGTTCACTGTTTCCCCTGTATGAAATGGGTTTCCCTGTTTCCACAGATCTTTTACCCAGCAGGAAGGGCAATAAGTGACAAAAAGGAAAAATTACAAGAAATATATATATATACTTTTGAAATCACAAAAAGCAGCAGAGGAACTTGAGCAGATACAAGACCAGAAGCTACATTTAACACATGGCAAAACCTGTACCAGATTTGAAGTTGGTGATGTATTCTCATAAAGCAGGGGTCCCACTGTATAACATGGTAATTTGTATTCTAGGGGTGAAAACAGACATGACGCTAACCACCCTTTAACCACCCTTGGTGGTTATTTATTTATGCATGTTGCAGGGCTGTATTGGTGCCCTATGCAGCCCTGCAACATGCATAAATAACCAAGGGTGGCTAAAGGGTGGTCTGTTTTCACCCTCAGGCACATGAAAGTGGTCTTGTACAGGACACCTTTCTGACTCATTTTCACATCCACAAGATGACAATAATTTTTGTCTGGTTTTTAGAGAACAGAGGATATTAGAGAGATTCTATCAGAGTAAAGATCATTTTTATTCTTAAAAAGGCCTAACAAACTGAAATTATGTTTTAAAAATCTATTTTTCACCATCAGTGCCAATTGTAGGAGATGATGAAATGTAAGTTTTAAAAAGTGAAAGTATATTTTTACACTTTTGTTTCGAGCTATATCTAGTCAGATCTGCTTGCCGATTCCCTTGCATTAAAACTGCAAGTTGGAACTGTGAACAACAACAAAAATGATTACGTCCCAACTTTTTTTGTTTTTTAAGTTCCTATTCTAAGGGTTTTGTAAAACCTTGTTCATAATTAACAAATCTAATTTTAACCTTGAATTGACATGGTAGTTTCACTCCAACTAATATTTGTAAAGCGTTTTGAAGATGAAAATCCTTAGCACCTGTAAAGTGCTTATTAATACTGGTAAATTACACACCCCAGTTCCAAGACTATGAGCCACACAGAAATGGGATCCTCTATTACAGAAAATCCCAATAAAGGCAGAAAAGCTAAATCAAAATAATAAATTTGTTTAATGTATTCACTCTGTGCTTTCTATCAGGTAATCAGCCAGATTAATTTCATTGCAGAAACCTGAGTTACTATCACTGGCATTTTTTTTGCTCACAAAAGTACACAGAAACTGACCCACTCTGTCCCTTCATTTTGCTTCACTTTGGGGAGTTTTATACCCAGGCGCAGCTTCTTCATTACTATCCAAGGAAGCAGTCATCCTAAACCAGCCTATAAACCAGATTTCCTTACTCAGGAAAATCACAGAACAACCCCAAATGCCAAAGTAACATGATAAGTAATAATCCTATGAAACCTCAGCACATCTTCAGGAACAGATGAAAAAACTGAGGGATTAAGTGATTTGACCTAGGTCACACACCAAGTCAAAGACAGAGACAAGGAAGAAAACCAAGGATTCACAACTCCCTGTTCCGTTTCCAAACCACACTTTCTCTCCTTGCATGGAAAAATGCAAAGTGCTCCAAGACTCACTTTCTTTTGAGACTCTGAAGGTTTTACTTTACAAACCAAGGAATTAAATTTTAAAATAAAGATGTCATCCTACTGACCGAGATCCCAGGAGCTAACCCTATGTGGGCACACATCACCAGATACATTCTGTGGCATTCTACACTTCATCTAAAACAAACCCTCACTCCAACCAGAATCTTTGCCTCCCCCAACTTAATACATGCCATAGACTTGCATGTCTCTTCTGTCTGTCTTCCCTCACCTGCAAGCCACCTCTCTACAAGAGCCCAAATATGCACACCCCTCCTTGGCACAAGTTTCCCAAGCCTGAACTGCCATACTCCATTAAATCGAAGGTCAGAGTTCAATCTGGCATGCTCATTTGAAAACTCCACTTCCTGTCCCTGAGCTAAGAGACACCAATAAATGTGCTGCTCTGCTTGAATGGCTGTTACATTTTAACCACATGGCACCGTAACCGCCTTGGGTATGGATGCTTTATAAATAAATTGCTAAATTCTAAACCTTCCCCACAGATAAGATGCAACACAAGAGAAAGACACTCTGCTGAAGCCACTGAATACACACAAGGAAAGTAGGTATTCAAACCTTCTTTGACTACCTCCTCAAAACGGTAATAATTACGTGGGAAGCGAGTTTCCTCATTGTAACAAATCTCGTCTATATAGTCAGGGACTCGGGTTCACTGGGTTTTCCCCACTGGCAGCAATGAAGAAAATTTAGTGAACATAGGTCTCCATCTATAGCCCCAACACTATAAACAGTTATGCACATATAATCCCAATGGACAAAAAATGGGAGTTCACATGTGTAAGGGTTATTTAGTATGGGGGGCCCCCACTAGGTCGTAAAAACAAGAGCACACCAGCTCCTGGACACACACCCCGTCATAAATTACATATTCACCTACAAACAAGGAACAAAAAGAAATAACATGATCATGGACCTCAGGCAGGGATGCTACTTTGGACATCAGCATACATACCACCACTCTCAAGCAGACACATCGACTGACCTGCACTATAGCACACCATTTTCCAGTAATCAACTGACAGGATACATTAACTAAAAGCACATGGGTAACAGCCAGAATAAAATTCCATCCAGTCCTATACATAGGCAATGGTCTCCCTTAATAATCTTCTTGCACTTCCTTGTCCAAGAATTCTAGTGGATCTTATAGCTTCCTTCTCTGGTTATCAATACTGGAAATGTAGATCAGCCCTGCCTCTCCAGCATTTCCAAACCATGTTAACACTTGATTAATTAATTATTAATTATTATTATTATTATTATTATTATTATAAGCATTTATATAGCACCACGATGTACCTGGAGCTTTACAAAGAATAAGATAGACACGGTCCCTGCCCGAGAGCTTACAATCTTAAGAACTGTGTACAAATATTATTCTTGTTAGAAGAGGAGTAACACTGATCAAGAACTAAAACACAGGGTGAAAACAGACATGACGCTAACCACCTGTTAACCACCCTTGGTGGTTATTTATACATGTTGCAGGGCTACATAGGGCACCAATACAGCCCTGCAACATGCATAAATAACCACCAAGGGTGGTTAAAGTCATGTCTGTTTTCACCCACAATCTCATTGTGTCCCAGGGGCCATGTTTACAGAAGAAAGGCAGAAACGTCCTGCAATTTCGAACCAGCATCTGGCAAGACAGGTGAGTGAAGTTACATGGCAGCAACCAAAAGAAGGAAGAGAAATTAAGTAAAAATAGTTACTACTACTATACCTCTTCAGACCAGAAAATATAAGCCTATTTGTAAACAATATTGCAAGTTGTTCCACAACCTTTACTATCACCACTCCTCCCATTTTTTAAAACTGCTGTTAACTACATGCAACTAGCAGAGGATTTTACTTATAAAGAACAAATAAAAAGGGGGGGGGGGGAGAGATCCTATAGCCACGGCTCTAAGCAGATTTCTTGCCCACAGCCCCTTAAGCACAGACTACAACATTTTCTCTTTTCCCTCCATGGCTTTGCATTCAATATCCCTTGCCACCTCCCTTCCCTCGGTATTTCTTCCCCCTCCCCAACTTATTGAATCAAAAAAGCACCATAACTCCTTCACACGTAAAGAAAGGAAGGCACCAGTTCCACCAAAGCAGGACTGTACCTTTAAGGGGCCCGTCTAATAGGATGAGCAGCTGCATTCCTGCTGAGGAAGGGCTGCTGTCCCAACACGCTAGGAGAGGCTGGAAATAACCTGCACACAGAGAGTCTTCCAGCACAGAACCCACTGTGTCAGTCTCTCTCACACACACACACACACACAGAGGAACAAACTCGGGCACAGCAAAACTTACAGGGCTAAGTTTAGGAGGGCGCAAACTTCCCAGAGAGGAAGAAACTCCACGAGTCCATGTGCAGCACAGGAGAAGGAACTTTTGGACAGCCATGAATCACAAGGGCAGATCAAGGAAGCCGACTCCCTTTGCTGTGGCTTTGTGAGGGGCCCGGCCCGATGGCTGCAGCACAGCACTCACTGCCTACTCGCAAAGTTGCTCAGGGATCGACAGGAATTTCAGGGGTCCCAGCAGAGCCAGCTCGTGCCGGCTCTCTCCGGTAGGCTGGGGGGATGACCTGGGGCGACCGGGCAAGGGAAGAGCCACAATGCCCGAGTAGGGAAGAAAGCCTGTTTTGCTGCTCAGGTAGCTAGCGCGGCGAGATGCCCCGGGCACCGGCGCCACTAGACTCGAGCACCACCAGCAAGTTAGGAGAGGAGCCGAATCCCGCTAGTGCTCCTCCCCCGGGTGCCCAAGGCTGCGGGCTCCGAGGAAGCTCCCTCCCGGCATCAGTGGGGAAGCCCCGGAGTGGAGGGTCATGCCAGCACAGCAGGCAGGTGAGCGGTACCTGACGATCCCCGAGAGGGAGGGTCTCAGGCCGCGCTCCGCTCGGGATGCTGCCCCCACCCCAAAGAGGCTGCAGAGTCTGAGAAGCTCCGAGAGTAGCTGTGACTCCTTCTCCATAAACCCCGGGCGGGCGGGAGAACATCCCAGCCCGAAAAGGCAACGTGAGGCGGCGGGGTCCTACACCTGCCCAGCCCCGGAAGGGGGAGCGTTCGGAGAAGGGCAAGGGGGTATCCCCACCCGGGGCAACCGCTTACCTCGGGCGCAGAAAAGGGCTCCGAGCGGCAGCAGCAGCGGCAGGAGGAAGCTCCCTCGCCGCCGCATGATGGCAGGCAGCCCCTCGCCGCAGCTTGAGTCGCTGCACGGGGTCCCGGGCAGAGAAAGTTCTCCGGATCCCTCCGCAGCGGCCCCGACCGAGCCCCCGGGTGCTGGGAGCTTGCTGCAGCCCCGGCCGGCCGAGCTGCGGCTGGACCAGGCACCGGGGCTGGCTGGGATGGCTCAATACTTCAGTACTCCCGGCTGCAGCCGCTCGTGTTGCTTCCCCCCGTATCGCCGCAGCCGAGGCAACTCCGGGGCTGGGGGCTCGGGCTCCCTGCTCCGCCCGCCCCTGGCGCCGAGGCCCTGCCCCCGGAGGAGGAGTCCCGCCAGGACAACCTCCGTCCTCCCTCCCATGCGGGGCCCGCGGAGCTGGGCAAACTTCCCAAGCGAGAGAGGTAGCCCCCAGGCAGCAGTTGCACCAGAGAACGCCCCATGCTCAGCAAGAACATCGGTAGCCTTGGGCCCCTCTCCAAGCACCGGTACATTTCCCATCACACCCTAGCAACCCCAGCGCTCCCACTCGCCCCAGACCCCTTCCACAGGCTAGGAGGCTCGAGTCAACCTGGCATCCGAATCTTTCAGCACCTCCATGAGCAGCATGAGGCATCCTCCTCCATTCCCACTGCTCTTAACTTCATTCGTTAAAGCCCAGCCCCCTAGATCAACACCTCCCCCCAGTTCTCTCTGCTGCGCATCCCCATCCCACCTCCAATGCCTTTGTTGGGTACTCTCCCATCCCTAGGCTCAGAGCACTTAGACTTTTGCCTAGTACAATTGCCTTGCCCAAAACGGGCATCTCCCTGGGTCCTCCTGAGCCCAGTGCCTGGTGTATCTCCCTGTATAGTATCCCTTACCTTGGACTAATGTCTCTCCCAGAACATTTACCAGTGCTGGGAAATGTCATTTTGGATACTCTATGAACATAACACATGGTGTAAATCCTCCATCATTCATGTCAATGGGAGCTGAGAAACTGACTTCAGTGGAGACCCACAGTACTGGAACTGTCATAACAATGAGACACCTAGCCTAGTATCCTGTCTCCAGTAGTGACCACCAGTACTGGATCCTTCAAGAGAAAAGTACAAGAACAGGGCATATATGGAGTGAGCTAGCCATTCAATCACTCCCAGTTTCTGATTGTCGGAAACTTAGGGTCATCCTAAGCATGAGTTTGCATCCTCTGTCTTTCCTGATTAATACCTAACTATTGATGGACCTTTTATCCATTAACTTTTTTAGTCTTTTTTTTTTAATCCAGGTATATTGTTGGCCTTCACAGCATCCCATGGCAAGGAGTTCCACAGGTCCCATACTTGTGTGACAAAGTACTTTGTGTTTATTTAAACCTGCTACCTGTTAACAAAGACACCTGCTGGAATTTTTGTATTATGACAGATTATGCTAGCTCATGATATTCACTTTCTCCACACCCCTCACGATTTTGTAAACCACTATTCTTTCTGTCTCCCTCCTTCTCTTTCCCTCCCCCAAGCTGAAGAGCCATTATCTTGTTTTGGTCTTCCCTCTTCTGGAAGTTGTTCTGTACCTTTTTCCAGTTCTGTATGTTTGCTGAGATTTATTTATCCCACCCTTCCCTGAAGGCTCATCAGGGCAGCTAACAAATAACAAAACATAAATATAAAAAACATAAAACCAAACATAAAATACACATACAAATCATCCCAAACCCTATCCATGCCTGTTAAATGCCTGCCCAAACAAGAAATCCTTATAGGGTGAAAACAGACATGACACTAAGGGCGCAGTCAGACATGTGTTTAAATCGCACAGCCGCCGCGGCGGCATAGTGCGATTTAAAGAACCCCGCACTTCCGGGTTAGTGTGAATGCGGTGAGCGCGCACATTTCCACTTAGCCCGAATGTTTGTAGTGCGGTTTGAAAAGTTGCTCCGAGCAGCTTTTCAAACCGCACTACAAACATTCAGGCTAAGTGGAAATGTGCGCGCTCACCGCATTCACACTAACCCGGAAGTGCGGGGTTCTTTAAATCGCACTATGCCGCCGCCGCGGCTGTGCGATTTAAACACACGTGTGAATCCCCTCTAACTCCACTTTAACACTGCTTTAACGTTTCTTAAGCATGTTGCAGGGCTGCATAGGCCACCAATACAGCCCTGCCACATGCATAAGAAATGTTAAAGCGCTGTTAAAGTGGAGTTAACATTATGTCTCTTTTCACCCATAATCGCCTCCAGAAGATGCTAAGACTTTGGCAAACCTCCAAGGGAAGGGACTTCTCGGTGGCTACTCCGCAGCTTTGGAACACCTCTCTTTGCACCCTTACCATAGCGACACGTTGCAAAGATAGAACCTGCATGAGGTTGCTCTCGGTGCCAGTGAGGGTGGCGTAAGGGGAGAGGTGGTCCTTTAGCTATGTAAGGTCCAGGCCACTGATGGCTTTCTAGGTCCAACCCAGCACCTTGAATCATGCCTGGAACGCTACTGGCAACCAATGTAGACTCCGGAGCACCAGTGTTGTGCGCTCCCAATGGCCCACCCCTGCCAGGAGGTAGGTCGCTGCATTCTGCACCAGCTGTAGCCCCCCCCCCAACAGTCTTCATGAGCAGCCCCACGTAAAGCACATTTCAATTGTCTAGCCTGGAGGTAATGAAGACATGGATGATTGTGGGCAGATTTGAATCTTGAAGAAAGGGTTACAGTCTTCTCATCAGGTGGAGTTGATTAAAATTATAATTATTATAATTATAAGCATTTATATAGCACCAGGTTTCAGTAAGGGCGAGAAGGTGCAACCCAGGAACAACGCAACGATTTTTGCCACCCTAGGCAGCCCCAGCTTCCCCGCCTCTCCCACCCCATATCCTATCATAGAGTTTACAAGAGAAGAGGGGGGTGGGGTGGCTGCAGTTTTTGCTGCCTCCTTCAACTTGCTGTCTCTATGGTAGTGCTTGCCCTGCTGCAACCTGATGTTCCAGCTGCAGCTCAGGATTCAGAACTGTGAATTTAAGTAACCAGGGGAGGTTGTACCCAGTCAATGATGGGTGTCCAGCCACACACACACACATCGAGATGAAAGGGCCAGCCAGCCATTATCACTTCAGTCTTGTCTAGATTCAACTTCAGTCAGCTTCCCTGCATCCAGTTCCCGATGGCAGCTAGGCACTAAATAAGCATTAAGACTGCAGGACCTGGGGTGGATGAAAAAGATAGATTTGGGATACATAAAAGATAGACAAGAGAGAATAGTCATGCAGTTTTTAAGGTTTCAATGCACCATAGATTTCTATAATGGCATTAGGACATTTTCTGTTATTTATTTACATTTTTACCTTACCATTCTTCTAAGGCTCAGGGTGGCTTAAAACATTAAAAACCACAACACAGTAAAATGCATTAAAATACCATTAAAAAAACAAACTACCCTCGCCCTAAACCTACCCATCCCAATTCCTATTCCCACCTGCCAAACGCGTTGCCAAAAAGAAAGGTTTTACAATGTTTCCGGAATATGCTCAGGCTTGGGCGCTGATGGACCTCCAGGGGAAGGGAGTTCCACAATACTGGGGCAGCAACTGAGAACCCCTCTGCAGGCCCTTGTTGTATGAACAAGATTGGCAGGTGGTACTCACAACAAAGCACTCCTGGCTGACCACAAGGGAGGAAAGGTGGTCTTTCCAATATGTGGGGCCCAGGCCGTTTAGGACCAAAAACCAGCACCTTGAATTTGTGCCCTAAAAGCTATAGGTAGCCAATGGAGACTGAAAAGCACATATGTAATATGTTTGTGGTGACCCATCCCTGAAAGGAACCAGGCCACCGCATTCTGCACCAGCTGCAACTTCCAAACAGTCACCAAGCGCAGCCCCATGTAAAGTGCATTGCAGTAATCTAGCCTTGAGGTAATGAAGGCATGGAGGATGGTTACCAGCTCTAAATTAGAAAGAATAGGCCGCAGCCTCCTCACCAGATGGAGTTGGCAAAAAGCGCTCCTGGCCACTGCTGCAACCTGATATTCCAGGTGCAACAAGGGATACAGTAGCACTCCAAGGGCATGAACCTGAGTAACCAGAGGGGGCCAGACTCCGGCAGTGACAGGAGTCCCACTTTCCTCCAAAAATCACAAGGTTTGCCAACCATCATCATTTCAGTCTTGTCTGGATTTGACTTCAAGTGGCTCATCCAGTCCCCAAGAGCAGCCAGGCACTGGGTAAACAGCAAGACTGCAGGACCTGGGTCAGGTGAAAAAGAGGTAGAGCTGGGTAACATCAGCATACTGATGGTACCTCCAATCCTCCGAATTATCTCATCCAGTGGCCTCAGATAGAAGAGGAAAGACAAGATGGAACTCTGCGGAACACTACAGACTTGATGGAGTCCAAGGTGGGAAGGCCCACAACCTACCTCCCTGACACCCCATTGCTGATTTGCTCTCAGTGAAACAAGCCTTAAGAGTTGTACAGCAGGACCACATTAAAAACTGAATTGCCCAGGGAACCCTCTTTGTGGTAAGTATGGTGATAGACAGATCTACAAGTGTTCCCTCAACCTGCATGCCTCCTCCCCCGTGTTTATGCCACTGGCCCCGAGCCTTGTGACTAGATCAGGGATGGGAAACCTTTTCCCTCCCATGGACCACTTTGAAAATTAGTACAAGCTCTGCAGGCCAAGATACGCTTACGGTTTGGGGAAGAAAGAGGAGGGTTAGAATAACTGATCTTTGCCATAGATCCATCCCCTATCCAAAGCATGTCCTCATCTTTTCTCCCTTCCCATGAACTCGCTCACTGCTTGAGGGTTGGGACTGCATCCCTGGGCCAAATCTAGGAATTGGAAAGTGGCAAGTGAAAGCCAGCCAGAGGCCAGGTCTGGCTCAAGAGCTGGAGCTTCCCCAACCTGCATGATTAAGTGTCTCCTAAGGATGCATTTAGTACTCAAGAAGCTAGCTTTGGAAGAAAATTAGCCTAATTTGGCTTGAAGACATTCATGTGAATCCAGATTTTTGAGAGACCCTAAACAAAGGGTAATACTAAACTTCAGGGTGAGGAAGATATGTTGGTACCACAGGGTCAGTAGTAAGAAAGATTTTATTTAATACTTTCACAAATATAAACTTAATGGAAGTTGCAGACAAGGGTCTTCTCTCAGGATCAGGAACTAATTAAGGGAGTAAGTGGTGCATTAGCCAAATGTGCCAAAAATACTAAATTTGAGGGAACTGCCAAAAATAGAGAACAGATAACATTATAAAAAGACCTAAAAAGAGAAATGGGCAGAAAATAATGAAATGAAAATTGGCCTGGATTAATTTAATGCATTTGGGGAAAATTAATCTGAAACAGAAATCTGAATAACAGGAATAAAGTTTTGCAAGCGGTGGCGGCTGCAAGCGGGGGGTGGGAAAGCCAATATAATCTTGGACTGCATAGGTAGAGTCATCATTGTGTCTTCAGACAAGCAGGGGCTATCCCCTTTTTCTGATGCTGAATCTGCTCATGCATGCACAGACGTCCATTGAGTTAGACTAAACTAGTTTGTATGAGTGTTTGTAGAACTGGGGCCTATATGGCTTGGTCCAACTGCACCAGGGTTATTATACTGAATTCTGGGTACCTCATGACCAAAAACTAAAGGAAATTCAAAGAAGATTAACAAAATGATCAGGTGGCTGGAGGGAGTGATTTATGAGGAAAGATGAAAACTCTCTATGGGTAAAAAAGCAAATGAGACAATACCCTGCTGGAGTCTGTGTTTGGGCCTTACAGCCCCCACTCACAGTTTTAGCACAACAAGCCTCAGTTGGGCAGGTGTTCTTCCCTACTGTGTTCTGCCCCCCGAAAAGTGGTCACTCCTCGGACGTTCTAGGCTTTTGCCCACAACACCGAGGTGCTTTATGTGCATGAGGCTGCATGCAACCTAGCTGCCCGGTCATGGATATGTGGGTGTACATTAGCCCTCGTTAACCAGCATCCCATCAGGCTCTGGGGGTAGAAGCCTGGGAAAGGGCAAAAGGAAGGGCCAGCAGGGGAAAAGCTGATGGAGCAGTGGAATGAATGCAGCAGAAGATAGAAGAAACCTCTCAGCTGTTCTCAGATGGCCAGGAGACTTAATGCTCAGCACAGAGCTGGGTACGAGCTAAATAGCTCATCGAGGTCAGGCAGAAGGGAAAGAAAACAGCTGGAAGCAAGAAGACACACAAGTCAGAAAGAAGGCTAACAGGGCAGAATAAGGGTTTAGCAAGGTGAGACAGGGTGACAGGGAAAGAACCAAGCATATAAGAACAAGGACATAGCTAGACACTGAGAGAGAATGAGGAACAGACAGATGGAGAACAAGGACTTAGCAAGGCAAGGCGACAAGGAACCAAGCAGAAGGAAGGAAAGTCACGAAGCTAGAGGGCTGAGACAGGGGTACAAGAGAAATAGATAGATGAGGGGGCACAAGCAAGACAGGAAGTAACTACAGATTCAAGGTAACAAGGAAAGTGGAAACCAAGCTGAGGAACACACACAATAGGAAAACAAGCAGGGAAGGGAGGCTGATGCACGACTAACTGAAATCTATACCAAGAGTGGCCAAGGTGGGGGAGAGGGGAGACAAGACAGAAGGAACACCAAACTGAAGGAAAAAACAATGGGGACATGAAAGAGGTGCTGCAAAGCTAAGGAGGTGTTAGCCTTGCAGCGCCTCTTTCAGAACACAAGCTAACAGGGCTACATGAGGGGGGACAAGACCACCAAGGAGTATTGAAGAAGCAGCTGTACCTGCTACAGGTAGAATCAACCACCACAAACACTTGGAGGAAGCTAGGGAACCAAAGAAGGGGAAGATGCAGGACAAACGATGGAACGAGGAAAGAAAAGGAACTATGAACGAGAGTCAAGGTACACACAAAAAACATGGACAACAGGGCAGAACCCATCCCAATGCAAGAAAAGCAGAGGAGACAAAAGGGAAAAAGCAACAGAACCACCACCAACCCACCACAGCTCCCAGTAAGCCCCAAACAAGACTGGGAGCCAACCAGAAAGCCAGTGGGTTCACACCAACAGACCATGCTAGGTGAGGGAAGATCCACGGAGAGAGAGCAAGAGAGAACATGCAAAGGCAGGGGGGAAATAGTGCAGGGGGAACAGCAGCCACCAGCCAGGCCCTGAGGCTGTAGGTTCAGACCCAAGCCCTGGCACATTTGCCTGCATGGCAGACTCCATATTCTCTAAGACCATGCCATGTGGTCACCGTGCAAGCAAACATCTTGTGAACACCTAATAAACGGTGTGGGCTAATGTCTTATTTGTTAACACCCTATGTTTAGCTTGCCTAATGCAACAATTTAAAGGAGTGAGTGGGAAGAACATGAGGTGAATTTGAAAATATTTTAAAGGGTGTGTAAACTATAAGGAGTGGGAAGGTGTAGAGAAATGGTGCCTGCCTAGGCCATTCACAGAAGTCAAAGTTGCACAGGTAGCTTACAGTCTAAGTTTGGCACAAATGGCTTCCTTCTGTGCAGGGAAGGGTAAAAAAGGGTGATAGAGCTAGCAACAGCATTGTGGAAATTTAGTTAGAAGGATGAAAACACAAGTGCCCCTGGACTCCTCGACAGAGGTTTTAAAATGTATAAAATGTTTTGCTCTCTTTTGTTTTGGGGCACTGATTTATTTAGTCCACTCTCTGTTAAGGTCAATGGCAAAACTCCCTTTGACTTTAACAGCGGAAGGCTGCACACTAAGGACATTTTAACACCACCACCCCCTGCGGTGCCCTGTATCATGTATAGTGGGTGGGGAGTGTCTTGTGTGAAAATGTCCTAAATGTTTTATGTACTAGCCTGAGAACTATATGGCAGACGTCACCTGCACTGAGCTGTAGTCCTCACCTAAGCAATTACAGTGGAGCAGTCCTATTGTTGGGACTGCTCTGGAGTAAGTATTTTGGGGCTTGTGGCCTGAGTGGAGGCTAGCGTTCTCGTTTCACACATCTGAGCAAGTGGAAGGAACTCTTTTAACCGGCATTTCCATATTGGGTTTCTTGAATTTACCAACAGATGTTCTCAAAAATACTTACTAATACGGTCTTCAAGTTTTAAAGATAAGAACATAAGAAGTGCCATACTGGGCCAGACCAATGGTCCATCTAGCCCAGCATCCTGTCTCCAACAGTGGCCAATCACGGTGGCTTGGGAGAAGCACCCAACAGGTCACAGTAGGGGATCCATTCCCTGTTTTCCCTCAGCTCCCATCATGTTCCCTGATCCTGTCTGGCTAATAGCTGCTAATGAACCTATCTTCCAGAAACTTGTCCAAACCTCTTTTAAACTCAGCTATAGTACTGACCCTTACCACAGCCTCTGGCAGTAGATTCCACAACCCAATTATACGCTGAGTGAAAAAATATTTTCTTTTATTTGTTTTAAACTTGCCACCCATGAGTTTCATGGAATGTCCCCTAGTTCTAGTGCTAGCTGAGAGGGTAAATAA
>QEPC01009299.1:3709944-3728234 GCA_003113815.1 Sphenodon punctatus
GGGAGCCCTTCCATGCCCTTGATCATTTTTGTTGCCCTTCTCTGTACCTTTTCTAGTTCAGCTATGTCTTTTTTGAGATGGGGCGACCAGAACTGCACACAATATTCGAGGTGCGGTCACACCATTGATTTATATAGAGGCATTATGACATTCTTCGTATTATTCTCTATCCCCTTCCGAATAATTCCTAACATTGTTTGCTTTTTTGACTGCTGCTGCGCACTGCACTGTGGATTTCATTGTACTGTCCACAACCACCCCCACATCCTTTTCTTGAGTGGTAACTCAAGTACCCAGCATTGTGTACTCATAGTTTTGATTATTTTTCCCTACGTGCATCACTTTGCACTTGTCCACATTCAATCTCATTTATTCAAATGCTGAGGAAAAACTCTGCTGCTCATTAAGTGAAGAAAGCAGTTTTCAAAACACAAAACCTAGTGTATTTATTTTTGGTTATGATCAAGTTCCAATAAAGAAAGAAGAAAAAAATTGACAAGTAGTTAGACATTGTACTTGGCATCAAACCCATTTTCACATGTGCACTGTTACATGTACTTATTGGCAGAAACGTAACATTTTTCTTTCATAGAAATGGATCAGGGTAATGCATACCACACATGCATTATCAGCTCCTCCTGTGGTACACAGTGTGCAAGAGGCTGGATTGTAGATACACAGCAGACCTTGAGGCAGAAAGCCATTGTGACAATTTGAAAGTTTCGGGGTGGTGGTGGAATTCTTAGAAAACATACCTGTAACAAGAAAAGAGTTTCTCCCTCCTCAGCATTGCTAAGATCCACCCTTTTCTGTCTGTCTCCTCTGCCAAAACTCTCATTCATGCCCTAGTCATCTCACGCCTCAGCTATTGTAACCTCCTCCTTGCTGGCCTTCCCTGCTCTCACCTTTCTTCCCTCATCTCTGTTCAAAACTCTGCTGCCAGGATAATCCACCTAGCCCATCGCTTTGACCATGTGTAGCCTCTCTTCTCTCTACTGGCTCCCTCTTCCTGAGTCTTCTGTACAAGCTCCTTTTCTGCACTTACAAAGCCCTTCACAACCTCGCTCCCCCCTACTTCTCTGCCGATCTCCCTCCGAACCTGTTTGAGCACTCTGCTCCTTTTCTGTCCCCTCCCTCACCCTCCCACACCTCCCCTGGACCCCTGCTCCCCCAACCGCCTTCGTCCCTTCTCCCTCGCTGCCCCGCATGACTGGAACTCCCTCCCTGCCCTTGTCCGCCTTGCCCCCACCCTCAAGTCCCTCCTCAAAACCCACCTCTTCCGCTCCGCCCTTCCTAACTCCTGCTAATCATCCCCACCCAGGATTATCCCCCACCTGTTATCTGTAAACTCCCAATGTACTGTAACCAAGCCAAGAACGTGTACCTGAGTTCTTGCATCCTCATGAATGTCACATCCCGTGTCTCTCCCTCTGTTCCCCCTTCCTTGTCTCCTCTCCCCCTGTCTTTAGATTGTAAGCTCTCGGGCACGGACCATATCTATCTTGTTTTTTTGTAAAGTGCCAGGTACATTGTTGGTGCTATATAAATGCTTATAATAAATAAAATAATAATAATAATAGAAAAAATATATAGTAGAAATACCAAGATACCTATGGTCACAGACCCCTGGCCCCATGTCCTGGTATTAAGGCAGGCCCGTGCCTGTCCTGCAGCCAGCCAGCCAGCAATCACCTTCCTGAACATGCCCCTGAAGATTAAGGAGTGGGGAAATTCACTGCCCTGGGGCTGCAGGCAGCGACAGAGAGAGATTCCCTCTCCCCTAAAGGTATCTACCTGGAGCAATGAAGCAATGATCAGACTAACACAAGTCTGCGTAACACATAACTTTACTAACAGTGGGGGGATAGGGGTAGAGAGGCTAGGCACAACAACACACAAACAATATCAGCAAGTTTGCAGCACAATGGCAGAAATGTCATGTTCTGTTCAGTGGTTCCTCCTTCGTGGTGCTCCCCATCTAGCCCAGAAAGAGGGGTCCAGACCCAGTCGAGCCAGCTCTCCCCAAGCTGCAGCTCCAAGGCCTCAGTTCAGGTCCCCACACTCAGCCACTCCCTCTTGCAGCTTTCTTTGTCCCAGGGTCTAACCCTGATCTTTCCCAAGCCCAGAGTATTTATGCACCGTCAACCCCACCCGGCCCAGGCATCTGGCCACCCCCTGAGCGTGCTCAGAGTAGCCCCTCTGAACTCCAAGTCAGGCTTGGAAACTCCCATCAGTCCTATTGCATGGTCACTGTGCGCTTTTGTTTACAGTAAACAATCGAGTCCCCTGGCTGCCTCGCCAGCCTCCCTCCTATTCAGTTCAGCATTCCCCACACCTATATTGGGGAGGGTGATTACTTGCAAGAACTCCAGAATACTTAATAATTAAAATCCCTTAGAAGTGGAAATGCTGCTTATAAGTGAATAAACAGGCCTCCTGCTTCCTGAAATATTATTATATTATAAGCATTTATATAGCACCAGCAATCTACCTGGCACTTTACAAAAAATAAGATAGACATGGTCCCTGCCCGAGAGCTTACAATCTAAAGATTGTATATATGAAACTGAGCTGAAAGAGAAGCTGTGATAAGTAGGAATGAGAACCAGAAAGCTCATGCAGATCCAATGTAGCAGATAAGGTGTTGAACTTGGACCTGGGAGACCAGGCTTCAAATACCATCTTGATCATGAACTCACTGAGTGACCTTAGACAATTAGTAGCCCAAGTTTTTACATCTCTAAAATGGGAATAAGTTACCTACCTCAAAGGTGGCTACGAGGGCTAACTAAATAAGGCTGGACAGCAGTCTGAACACTGAAAGGGCTATATACATACGTAACCTGTTTTCATGGGTACTGATGCCAAGTATGTAAAAACCAATAAGACAGATTATCTGAAAAAAAGCCAGGAGATTTTAAGATAATATTTTAAGGTTCCTTTTGGCTTCTGGTTTCTCTGATCCTTCAGGTCACAGCAGTCATATTTTCTCTCATTACTCCATAATCATGAGGGTTAAAAGCTTCATTTAAAAAAAAAAAAATGTAAACTAAGATGCTAATTATTTTGTTGCAAGTTTTGTGATTTTAAGCTCTTAAACCCTAACCACACAAGTTGGTGAATGTGTCTTTCAGTCCTACAAACATGCTCAATAAGAAAGATGGACTCTTATTAGGAGGATCTCAGCTACTCTAGTAATGAATGCTATAGAAGGACAGGGGGGGTGGGTGTGTCTTGTTGACATTATTTTGTCCAATAAAATTTTATTGGAGTGGTAGGACAGACAAGCACTGTCAGCATGTAAAAGACAGATGCCTTGAATCTGAAGACTAGACAGAGATAATGTCAGGTCTGTCTCTTCACACCTCTTGTATTTCTCACATTAGTGCCTGATAAATGCATCTGAGAGAATACTGAAGCAGACTAATTGCTTCTTGCCTATAGATGATGGAGTTGCATGGAAGTACGGGGGAGAGAAAAGGTAAAGCAAGGCTCACAACTGCAGGCATCCTTCACCACTCTCCCAAGTGTTTGAACTAAGCCACCCACACAAGTATGCACACATCCAGTTTTCCTCCCAGCCACGGATAAGCTGCACCCAGTGGTTCCTGCAGCAAGCTTTATTTTATTAAATAAATAAAGCAACCAACTGCATACACCTATTGAAATGCTGATTATTTATTTTTTTAAAGGGAATGTTTATTTTTATGATCTTAAAATATGGTGCCAGAGTTTATTGGATAGAATCATACAATTGTAGGGCTGGAAGGGTCCTCAAGCAGCATCTAATCCAACCCGCTACATCGCAGACAGTTTGCTTGTGCAGGCAGTCTTTCAAGACCTCCAAGGAAGAAGATTTCAAGGCCATTTTGTTCAGCTTATTCAATTACTAACTCAACAGTTTTTACGGTTAGAAAGTTTTTCCTGATATTTAACTGAAGTCTACTTTACACTAGCAATATAAGTCCATTCTAGGGTATTTGACCAGTCAAGGAGTACTTAGTCAATTGTCCAGTCAAATATTTTTAAAGCATTAATTTATTAGAACAATGCTAACTGCCACAATATTAGATACACCAATTGCAAAAAAAACACCAAGTTTGTTAACTTGTTGTAGAACAGCAAAATTATATGTAACAGATCATAATGCATTTATAAGTGTATGGCAGTGCCAGTGGTTAAGTATTGTCAGAATCAGGACCCCAAATCATCATTCAAAATAATTAGCTTAAAAACAGTTCCTTATTATATTTCCACCATAGTTATTCTTCTCTTAGCACTATTAGATGCCAGGGACATTGTTCCTCTGGCTTCCCAAGCTTAACAAACACTCCCCAGAGTCCTTTACATCTAGGGTCTCAACCCTTGGCTAAACAAAGTCTCTTCAGGTCAGGCAGAACACAGGCTCTAACCTGTTTATCTTTACCTCAATCAGCCACATGTATTCTGGTTTAGTAGACAGACACGCAATGTCTTTTGGGCTTTTCACACTTGTCCAGAGAAGTAGAGGCGTTCTCCCTCTAAGGCAAGCTCTTATCAGAAGGCTTTTACCTAGTATGGCTTAATGGCCAGACCTGCAACCTTCACTATTATAGTTCTCACCTTGTCTCAGAACCAGGCAATTGAGTCCATTGCTACTGATGCCCTGGGTGTAATCCCCATCCCCTTCCCACCTGGCCCCTTAGCAGCCTTCCTTGCTCAAGGCTGCCAAAATGTTTTCACTGATGTTTCTACTCCTTAGAAGCAGACTGACTGCTTGTGTCCTGTTTCCTCTCTTATGTCCGTCGCCTACCCGCCTCCCCCCCCGATTAGGGGGGGCGGCTCGGGGGCGGCGGCCGTTGTCCTCCCGCCGCTTGGCTGGAGGAGACACGCTGCTTGGTCGGCCCACCCACCCTGTGATACTGTGGGTAACACTGGTCGCTGATTTTGGTCAGGGCCGGGAAGGAATTTTGGCCGGCGGGATAATTGGCACAATTCCGGTTTGGTTTTTTCACCTTCCTCACAGTGTCATTTGAATCTTATTGGCTATTGGTGGGAAGGAGATCGGAGTCTAATAGCTGTCGCACCGCAGGGGTCCGACAAGTCAGTAAGTTAGGTAGGGATAGTCTGCTGCCAGGTCATCTCCTTAAAGAGATGGGGTACACGCGAATGCTAGAGCTTCCCAGCCAGCATCGCGCTGGACCCAGGAAGGGGGGCGGGCAGGCAAAAGACCCTAGGACAGGGGCGGTTCAGGGTTGTCACCGCCTCCCCTCATTCCTTCCTGGGGTCACGGTAGGTGAAGGCCGCCTGACCCGGCCGGGGGCGGCGGGAAGGTGTGACATCGCAGCAGCTATAGGTGACATGGAGTGGTACTGAGGGACATCAGACCGCCTTGAGTTTACTCTACCTCAGTTAGTAATAGTCTAGGTTGACAGGACCCGGAAGGGCATAGCCCCTTCCTCCCCGATAAGGCTAATAATAAACTATGGTGCGGCCTGATTTACTCCACAAAAAACGGTGTTCGTGTCTTCTTTCAGGGTGGGGGACAATGAAGCCAGAGTGGGTGTGGCCAAGCCTCTAGCAGTTCCAGGCTTAATAAGCCAGGTGACTCCCACTCTGTAAATCACAGGTAGGCTTCTTGCCTCTTTTCAGGCTGGCTTTACCAAGCCTCTCACTGCCCTCAATACTTTCTCAAGCTGGCAGCTGATGCTATCGCCACCCAACTACCTCTATTTAAGGGAGAAATAACTCTAACAGGCTGCAGTTTCCTACAGTATTATTTTAACCTTCGATACTAGGGAAATGTGAATGAATGTTCAAGACTGAACAGTTCTTGGTTTCTTCCTTCTTGCCTGCTGTTGGTGCCTTTGAGTTATTTGGGGGTGTTGGCTTTTATTAGTTTTGGGGGGGCTGACTTTTTGGTTTTGAGCATGTTTGCTGCTTGGGTTTGAGGTGTGTTTGGAAGTGTGGAGATTTTAGGTGTTGTTTTGCTTGGGGTGTGTGTGGGTTCTTTGGCCTCTGCTATGACAGTGAGTTTTCTGCTAACTAATTGTGTGTTGGAAAGCAAACTTGTGTATGTAAGTTGATCTTTGTTCTCCTTGCAGTGAATTTGCAGAATTTGGCTTCCCTAGCTGCAGAATGTAGTGTTTTGATTTTAGTGTAGTAAATATGGCTTTTGTCTACACATGACCATTCTTGGGCTCATGGAATATATTACAATATTTGACCACAGTCAATAATAGGTGGCAAAATTACCAGCTTCCCAACTCTAGCCCATTCCTTCTTACTTTGTCTTCTGTGAGAGTAGAGAACAAATGTTCATAAACTTTTTTTTTTTGGCATCCTTTCTAGATATTTCAAAACTGCTATCATGTCTGCCCTTAGACTTCTTTTCTCTAGGCTGAACATACCCAATTCTTTCAGCCTTTCTTCATATGGCTTGCATTCTAGCCCCTTTACTATCTTATTGGTCTCCCCTGAATCCTCTCCAATTTGTCAACATACCCCTTGAAGTGTGGTGCCCAAAGCTGAACACAGTATTCCAGTTGGGGGGGTCTCACCAGCACCAAGTAAAGTGGCACCATTATGTCTTGAATATGATGCACTTGATATTGCAGCCCAAAATGGTGTTTGCTGCTTTTTTTTTTTTGGCAAGTGTCACATTGCTGGCTCATGTTCAGTTTACGATCCACCATAATTCCCCGATCCTTCTCTGCAGTGCTACTGCCTGGTTAGTCGTCGTTCCCCCCCCCACCCCCCCGCCGCCCAATCTTCTATTTGTGCATCTGTTTTTTCATTACAGCTTGGCAGACTTAGGGACCAAATCCAGCAGCAGTAGCAGCAGCAGCAATAGTAGTCTGTTTTCCGTGTGTTGTCCCCTGCCACTGTGCTTCAACCCTGAAAAACAGGGGCCACCCACTGTGGAATTAGAGAGTTCAGTCTTTGTGGCTCATTCAACTGTTTCCTTCCCTGAAAAAAAAAAGCGGAGGTGGGGGGGCACTTGGCACCAAATGTGGGTGAAATTGTGTCACCATTGACCATTAATGGAGCCAGTATTTCACCCTGTGATGGCAATATTTTGTGATGGGGTAGTCTGGCCAGTGGGAACTTGATCCTCACACCTATCATTGCCCACAAACCAGTGAGCCCATAAAATTGCAAAGTTTGCTAATTATTCATTTGGGCTAACTTGAACTGAACTTTTAAGACTGAAAAGCTAAATCTTTCATCATCAATTCAACTACTGAAAAGAATGGGGAGAGAAATGGTAATAAACCTAAACTCTCTTCTCTCACCCCATCTCTGGCATGCTCTCTACGGCTGTAAATTTGTTCTGGCTTCTCATTATCCACAAACTCTGAACTTAAAACGTACAGTAGGAGTAGGGTTGCCTTATATGCAATATTTTAGAGAACACAAGAGAAATACAGGTTGCCAGGGCTGCAATGAAGCCAATGTAGCCCTGCAAGCTGTATTTCTCGTGTCCTTTAAAGATTTGCACATATGGCAACTCTAAGTAGGAATGGCAGCAATTAGACTAGCTAAAGGTTCAAAATGGTTTCCTTTATAAAGCCCCTTCTTAGACATTAAAATTTGCAAACTGTTTGGAAAATACATTTTCCAGATGGGAGAGTGTGATCCTCAAGTTGTTTAGTGCTGGCACTGAACAGCTGGAGGATTGCACTAATCTAATCTGCTCCTCCTTCTCCACTCTACTTAATAAAGTACTATAAAACCTTCTGACCTCCAGATTTTCTCCAGATAGCACCACTAACATGATTATACTCTTAAAATGCCCTGGGTGTTATTCTACCTGCCAAAGGAATGAAAGAACAGTGTGCAAATGAATCAGAGGTGTAGCTAGGTTGGAATGGGTGCTGGTGCAGATGATGAAATGACCTCCCCCAGGGCAGACAGAGGAGCATGGAGATGAATGGAGACCGCAGTACGCAGAAGTGGCCAGAGGCAGACAGAAACAGAGGGTGCTTAGACAAGCACTTCCCGATCCACCCACCCATTATACATGATGAAGGGCACCCATAGGGTACCACTGCAGCCCTGCAACATGTATAGTGGCTGGATGGTAGGTGTGTAATGGATGGGGAGGTGCTTGTCTAAAAGCACCAAGAGAGGAATGCTGCAATAGTCACGTGCTCACACACTCAGACACATGGCACCCTAGTTGTTGTGTGCATGTGACAATTCATATGCAACAGAATTTCTTACACACACAATTCCTCTGTTGCCTGAAACTGAGAAACAGTCACACACAGTACAAGCTACCAGCTCTGAAGCTTAGCATGGACCATGTGTCAGGACCGGGCTTTGAACTGGTACCCTTGGCATGGCAGCTGGTTCCATAGCACCATTGCAGAGGACAGGGTTAGACCTTTGATCCAGTCCTGCCAGCTTGGCTCTGAGGCCTGGATAGCTGATGGAGTACTCCAGCCAGCAGACCCTAACTGGCTCCTGGTTATGTCTTGTGGTATGAGAGGCACATAATAGAAAGTGAAAGGTAGGCAGAGCAAAATCCAGGTTTCCTGTGTTTCTGCCTCCTGCATGTCTGCCTTCTCCCAGCTTCAGCTTGACCTGTTGGCCCACCTTGATCTCTCCGGCTTGACCCTTTGCTTGATCTTGACCATGTTCTGGATAGTGCCTTGGTATCAACACCTGTTTAGCCCTGATCCTGCTGGAACTCCTGTATGGTCCTGATCCTGTCATGACCACTCTTCCCTGATTCTGAGAGGCACCTGACAGTTTGCTCTGCCTCCCTTGATCCCTTCTCCAGTTAAAGGGCCTGCGGTGATAGAATCAGGTCAGGATGGAGGTAACATGGACCTCCCTGTCTCTCCAGGAGGTGAGGGATGCTTTATTCTGATTACAGGGCCATGTAACCACTCTACAAGAGGAGACTACCTACCTTGCTGGATCTGTGGTCCCAAATTGCTGCTCTCAAGGAGATCAATGTGACCCTGAAGGCACATTTGTATCTCATAAAGAACCAAGATTGAGCCTTCTTATAAGCAGCTGTGGGGAGTATGGAGCTGAAGGTCCCCCTCCCCAACAAGTTTTTGAGGGACCCTCAGGTATACTGTGGGTTCCTGAATCAGCGTTGGCTCCTGTTCACCCTGCAACGACAAACGTACAGCATAGACAGGCTCAAGGTGGGACTTATCATTAGCCGGTTTACTGGTTTTGCACTGACCTGGGCTTCCATGCCGTTAGAGACCTCCAGCCCCTTTTTGCATCAGTATGAATGATTCCTGGTAGCCACTGATATATTATAGGGTGACGCCCAATGCTCCAGGATGGCAGAAACCACCTTGCAAGACCTCCGCCAGGGACAAGGGACCATTATCCGCTATGTAGCAGCAGAATTCCAGTGCCTAGTGGTTGACACTGCCTGGAATGAGGGGATCAACTCTACCATTTTGGGCATGTCTTATATGAAAGCATAAAAGATGAGCTGGCCTGGGTGGAAACACCCACAGAACTTGATCAGTTTATTACCCTCTGTCTGTGGATAGATCAGAGTGAGGGAGTGTCGCCTGGAATTGTGGGGAAGATTTTGTCCACAAACCGGCCTCCCCATACACAGATCATGGGGCTCTTGTCAAACCTAATTCCTGTGAGTCCATGCAGTTGGTGGTGGTTCGCTTTTGCCTCCCAATCAAAGAAATTAGATGGTGGGATTGGGACTGCTTTTATTGTGGTGACTATGGCCACCTAATGATTAGGTGGCCCCCTGGGTCCGCCCCTGTAATCTCCTTTTGCCCAAAGAAACCAGTCACCATGCTTAGAAATCTTATGCCTACTCCCTGAGTTCCTGTCCAGTCCCTAGCACCCTGAGGTGCTCCACCAGCCCGCCTACCAGCCAGCTGACCCACCTGCCAGCCAGTCTTCCTTGTCCAGTCTACCTGCTGGTCAACTATCCCCATCCATACAAACATAAGTAGTACCATACTGGGTCAGACCAACAGTCTATCAAGCCCAGCATCCTGTATCTGCCAGTGGCCAATCTCTGCCAGGAGAAGTATCCAACAGGTCACAATGGGCAATCCATTCCCTGTTATTCCAGGCCTCAACAGTAAGAGGTTATGTCCCCAAAACCTACTTAGCTAATTGCCATTAATGAACCCATCCTCAAAGAACTTATGCAATCACTTTTTAAAACTAGCTAGTAGCTACACTACTGGCTTTCACCGCTTCCTCTGGCAGCAAATTCCACAAGTTAATTGTGCACTGAGTGAAAAAATACATTTCTCTTATTTGTTTTTAAATCTGCTGCCAGTCATACTGCATTCACACCTGATGACGGCGGTACTCCTGTGAGTCAAAGACGCAGTGGGGGAAGGAGGGGGAGGCCAGAATTACCACCAGTGCGAACAGAGTTTTACCGCAACTGCACTTGCAAATGACAGGGGTGGATTTTGAGCCCTGTTGTTTGTGAGTGCAGTCGCAGCAAAACCCTGTTTGCACTGGCAGAAATTCCGGCCTCCGCCTCCTTCCTCTGCTGCGTCTTTGGCTCATAGGAGTATACCATGCCACCATCAGGTGTGAATGTAGTATTCATTTAATGGAATGTCCCCTTGCTCTAGTGCTGTTGGAGACGGTAAATAACTGCTCCCTATTTATGTGTTCCACACCACTCATGATTTTGTAAACATCTATCATAACCCCTCTCAGTCGTCTCTTCTCCAAGCTGAAGAGCCCCAACCTTTCAAACCTCTCTTCATACAGGAGTTATTCCATACCCTTGATCATTTTTAGCTTTATTCTCTATCCATTTCTGAATGATTCCTAACATTCTGTTTGCTTTTTTGACCGCTGCCGCACACTAAGCTAAGTATTTCAATCTGGCTTCCTCTCCAATCTGGTTTTCGCCCCCTTCACTCCACTGAAACTGCCCTTGCCAAGATCACAGATGATCTACTTGTCACTAAATCTAAGCGCCTTTACTCCATTCTTGTCCTCCTTGATCTCTCTGCTTCCTTTGACACTGTCAACCACACACTCCTACTGGACTCCCTTCGCTCTCTAGGCTTCTGCGGCTCTGTCCTTTACTGGTTCTCCTCCTACCTCTCTGGCTGCTCCTTTAACGTGTCTCTTCCCAATTCCAAATCCTCCTCCCTCCCCCTCTCGGTTGAGGTTCCCCAAGGCTCTATCCTGGGCCCACTCCTCTTATCTATCTACACCCTGTCCCTTGGCAAACTCATTGCCTCCCATGGCTTCCAATACCACCTTTATGCTGATGACACTCAACTCTATCTCTCCACCCCCTCTCTCCCACCGTCTGTCCAAGCTCACCTCATCAACTGTCTCTCTGATATCTCCGCCTGGATGTCCCAACCTCAGCTGAAGCTCAACATGGCTAAGACTGAACTCCTTATCTTTCCTCCCTACCCTTCGTCTCCCTCTTCCCTGTCCATCCTTATTGATGGGGTCACCATCCGCCCCGTTCCCCAAGCCCGTAGCTTGGGCTTCGTCTTCGATACTCACCTTTCCTTTAAACCTTACATCGACTCTGTTCGCTTCGCATTCCACAACATTGCTCAGATTCGCCCCTTTCTCTCGGTCGCCTCAGCCAAAACCCTTGTTCACGCCATGGTCATCTCTCACCTTGACTACTGGAACCTTCTTCTTACTGGCCTCCCCCGCTCTCACCTGTCCCCCCTTATCTCCATCCAAAACTCCGCTGCTAGGGTCATCCATTCAGCCCGTCGCTTCGACCACGTGCAGCCTCTCCTTGCTTCACTGGCTCCCCCTTCCTGAATGCATCCTTCACAAACTCCTGGTGTTCACTTACAAACCCCTTCACAACCTGACTCCCCCTTACCGATCAGCCCTAGTCTCCTTACACACTCCTGTACGCACTCTTCACTCCTCCTCTGCCCCCTCCCTCCCTCTCCCTCGTCTCCCCTGCTCCTCTTACCGCCTTCGTCCCTTCTCCCTTGCTGCCCCCCACGCCTGGAACGCCCTCTCTCCCCGCATCCGCCTTGCCCCCTCCCTCTGCGCCTTCAGATCCCTCCTCAAAACCCACCTCTTCCTCGCCGCCTTTCCCGACGCCTGTTAGAACTTGCCTTCAATATTTACTGTCTGCCTTCCCCACAGACTCCTGCCTTACTGCAACCAAGCCAAGCACGTGCACTTGAGACTTCGCATCCACTGAATGTTATTTATCCCATGTCTCTCCCTATGTCCCCTCTCCTTGTCTCCCCTCTCCGTGTCTATTAGATTGTAAGCCATAGGCAGGGACCGCGTCTATCTTATTGTTCTGTAAAGTGCCAGGTACACAACTGACACTATACAAATGCTTATAATAATAATTATAATAATTATAATAATAAATTAATTGTCCACTCTAAGATCCTTTTCCTGAGTGGTAACTCCTAATTTAGAACCCAGCGTAATATACATATCGTTGTCGCCTCTCCAACCTGAATAGCCCTAATCTTTTTGGGATGGGACAACCAAAACTGCACAAAATATTCACGATGCATTCAGACCATAGCTTTGTATAGTGGTGTTATGGAATTTTGATTGCCTTTTGATCACTGTGACATTGAGATGAAGTTTTTAGTGAATTGTCAACAATGACTCCCAATATCCTTTTCCTGAGTGGTAATACCTAATTTAAAACCCAGGATTGTGCATGTATATGTCATGCCCCCCACCTGCCCTTGTCCCCCAAACCTGTAGACCGGCTAGGTGGGTCCAGGGAGGTTGCCTACCTTTACTCTGGGCAGAGGCTTGAAAGAAGGGAGTCATCTCATCCCCATCTCTATAATCTGTGCTCCACTCCTCAGTCTTGAATGCAAAAGAGCAATGCTGGGGACACTTGAGAGGGAACCCTCCAGCCCTCTCCCAACCCTCTAGCTTAGATCTGCGTGGCCTGGAGAAATCTCCCAGTCTAGGTTTCTAGGGAAGGCAGCACCTGCCTCTCCTGGCTCAGTCTCCACTCCCGCCTGCTGTCAGCTGCCCCACAAGTTAAATACCCTTGTCAGGCCTGGCCTTCTCTGGTGCCTTTCACTGACGTCACTGGTTGTGTCCCGAGCTCCCGCGTTGCTGCTAGTGATGTCAGTATCTGCTTTCCTTCTGGCCCAGCTGCCTTTCTCTGGCAGTCCCTGTTGCTGCTTGCCTGGTGGACCCAGGATTGATCAGGTAAACTGGAGGCGCCCCTGGCTTCTCCCTCTAGGACTGTCACTGCATTTGGGTCCCAGCCTGGCCCGACAGCGGGTCTGTCCTCCCCACTGTCACAGTATAGTTAGCATTATCTTTCCCTATGTGCATCACTTTGCAGTTCTCAGCATTGCATTTCATGTGCCATTAGGTTGCCCAGTCACCCTGTCTTGCAAGATTTAATTAAAACAAAACACCTGTAGTGTGCCTTTTGGAGCATACGGTATAAAATGCACCAAATCTGAGGAATGTAGGAAGGAAGTTACTTAAACCAATGTTTAAAACATAAGAACACAAGTAGTGCTATACTGGGTCAGACCAATGGTCCATCGAGCCCAGCATCTGTCTCCGACAGTGGCAAATCTCAGTCACTTGGAAGAAATACCCAACGGGTCACTATGGGGCAATCCATTCCCTGTTGTTCACTTCCAGCTCACAACAGTAAGAGGTGATATTCCCCAAACCTACCTGACTAATAGCTGCTAATGGACCTATCCTTCAGAAACTTGTCCAAACCTCTTTTAAACTCAGCTATAGTACTGGCTTTGACCACATCTTCTGACAACAAATTCCACAACTTAATTGTGCATTGAGTGAAAAAATACTTTCTTTTAGTTGTTTTAAATTTACTACCTGTTAGTTTAATGGAGTGTCCCCTAGTTCTAGTACTATTTGAGAGGGTAAATAACTATTCCCTATTAACTTGTTCCACACCTGTGGGGAAATGGGGAGGAGGACCAAGGCACTCGGGGTCTGGGGTGCGGGGGTCCCCAGGAGCATGCACACCCACTCGCTCGAGCAACGGAAGACAGCAAGGCTATGGTGGGAAAACAAGCCCTCAGGTTGGGATAGGGCTACCAGAATGGTGAGTCCCCAGCCTGTATCATCATGGGGCACAGGGGCAATCACAGGCCTTAATTGCTGACACCTGCTCGCAGCCACACGGGGGTACGGGACGGGGTTGGAGATGTGCGACAGTTGAGGGCAGGGGAGTGTGGGAGGCCCGGGGGGGGGAAAGGGAGGATAGGGCTCTTACTCAGGGGAGACCCCCAGGCACCCGTGCTCCCCTCGACACTCCTGGGCCACGCACTCACCTCTAATATCCTGTGGTCACAAATACTCACTCACGCACCCACACGCACTCCTCTCACTCAGTCCAGTCACCCACGGTACGATCAACGGCTACACACTTCAAGGCACACAACACAAGTAGGGGGCCAGTCTCACGGGCACATCAGGCACCGATCACCAGCAGCGTGTTTGTGCTGGCAGCAGCCTTTTGTATGTTTCCCCCAGGGCGTTGCTGAAGCCGCGCTGAGCGGCGCACAGGCGGGGGCGTGACTAGTTCTGGCCCGGCCTGCGTCCTTGCTCCGCCCCCTGGGAGGTCAGCGTGCCGCCGGAGCGGCTTGCAGCGAGGAGGCGTGGCTTTCGGGGGTTCCTGCGGCGGCGGGTCCGTGGGACTAAGGTCGGCGACGGGGGATGTTGGGGGTGCGGGGAGCCTTGCTGTGGGGGTTGGTGCTGGCAGGGGGTGGCGGTTGCGGCCCCTGAGCCCCTGCCTCCTTACAGCACCCCCCCTCCAAGACGGATGACCGAGCGTAGGACGAGGTTTTAGAGGGTACCGCAAGTGGAATAGGCGGGTCAAACGGGGGGCATGGACGTCCGTCGCCCGTTCCCAGGATCGTTCTGCCAGCCCGTAGCCTTTCCAGTCTATCAGGTACCAGAGTCGCCCTTGGCGTCGACGGGCATCGAGGATCTGTTGGACTTCGTATTCTTGGGTCGCGGGTAGGGGGCCGACGTGTTTATTGACGGGTTGTTGAGGGGGTTGTGCAGGTTTCAGCTGGGAGACATGGAACGTGGGGTGGATGCGATATTGTGCTGGGAGCTTCACTCGATAGGCTACATCGTTAATCTGTCGCTCGATAGGAAATGGTCCGATGTAGCGATCATCCAATTTGGCAGCGGGTCGTGTAGAGGGGTAGTTGCGTCGGTCGACCCAAACCCAGTCCCCAAGCGTATATTGGGGCGAGGCTTGCCGGTGGCGATTCGCATATACCTTGTATTGTTGGCGGGCCTGTTGCAAGGCCTCCCTAGCGAGGACTTGGGCCTGTCGAATTCGCCCGACCAGGGCTCCTGCTGCTGGGACGGAGCATGCAGTTAGCTCCGGGAGGCAGAGGGGAGGGTGGTACCCATACGAGACGTAGAAGGCGGAATTCCCCAGGGAGGCATTGAGGGTGTTATTATAAGTGAATTCGGCAATGGGCAAAAATTCGTACCAATCGTCTTGGTGGTATCCTGTGTAACAGCGTAGGTATTGCTCCAGAGCTTGGTTCACTCGTTCCACCTGTCCATTGGCTTGGGGGTGGTACCCAGAGGTTAGGCTGCGTTTTATTTGCAGGCTTTGTAGCAAGTCCTTCCACAGCCGCGAGGTGAATTGTGAGCCTCGGTCCGAGACTATTTCCAGGGGTAACCCATGTAGCTTGATAACATAGTGCAGGAGTAGGTGGGCCGTGTGGCTGGCGGTGGGAAGCCCCATTGTGGCTACAAAATGTCCTAATTTTGTAAAATGATCCACGATTACAAGGATGGTGGTATATGTTGAGGAGGGGGGTAAATCGACAATGAAATCAACACCAATGCGCTGCCATGGTCCCTGCGGCAGGGGGGTCAATTGTAGCAGGCCCTGTGGTCGGTGGTGGGGTACCTTCGTGCGAGCACAGACATTACAGCGCTTGACGTATCGCGCCACGTCCTGCTGGAGTGTTGGCCACCAAAAATGCCTCTGGAGGAGGGCGGTGGTTCGTCGGATCCCAGGGTGCCCAGCCAATGGGGCGTCGTGATGGCCCCACAACAGGGGTCTCCGAGCCTGGGGGGGAACCACCAAACGTTGCTCGTAGTATAAGCATCCATCCTGGCCTCGCTGCAGCTTAGAGTTGAGGCCGGTCCGGAGCGGGCGGGGGCAGTTCCGGAACTGCGCTGCGGTCAGCACGTGGATTCTTACTGTCCCGGCCTTCAGGATGGTTTCTCCCCGGTGATCCGGGGGCTCCCCGGGCTCTGTGCATCGAGAAAGTGCGTCGGCCACAATGTTCTGCGCGCCAGGACGATATTGAATGTGGAACTGAAAGCGCGTGAAAAAGAGCGCCCAGCGCCCGTGCCGTGCATTGGTGATCCGTGTGGTCTGGAGATAAGTGAGGTTGCGGTGATCCGTAACCACGGTCACAGGATATTTCGCTCCCTCGAGGTACTGCCTCCAGGCTTCAAAGGCTGCCTTGATGGCCAGCAGCTCACGATCCAGAACGGTGTAATTCTTCTCTGCACTGGACAGTTGCCGGGAGTAATAGGCACATGGTAATAGACGTTCCCCCCCAGACTCTTGTTGCAGCAGAACTGCTCCAATGGCCACACTCGAGGCGTCCGTTTCGACGGTAAAGGGGTGTTCGAAGCGAGGGTGCTGTAAAATGGGTGCTTGGGTGAAAGTGGTCTTTATGGCGTCAAAGGCACGTTGCTGTGCCGGCTCCCACGCGTACTTCACCCCTTTTCGTAATAAGGCCGTTAATGGGGCAGTCAGCTGGGCATAATTGGCGATATATTGGCGGTAGTAGTTCGCGGTTCCGAGGAACCGTTGTAGAGCCTTAACCGAGGGGGGTGGAGTCCATTGGAGGATTGCGGTGATCTTTCCAGGGTCCATCCGAATCCCTTGTGGGGAAACAATGAAGCCGAGGAAGTCAATGGTGGTGACGTGGAAGGCACACTTCTCATATTTGCAAAATAAACGGTTCTGTCGTAGACGCTGTAATACCTGCTGTACCTGGGGGACGTGTTCGGCGAAGGTACGGGAGAAGATCAAAATGTCATCGAGGTACGCTACGACGCAGGTGTCCAACATGTCGCGCAGTACATCGTTTATGAGATGCTGAAAGGTAGCTGGCGTGTTTGCCAGACCAAACGGCATTACCGTATATTCGAAGTGCCCGTACCGGGTGCGAAAGGCCGTCTTCCACTCGTCCCCCGGGTGCATGCGCAAAAGATTGTATGCTCCCCGCAGGTCCAATTTGGTGAATACCTTTGCCCCATGAAGCCGATCCAAAAGCTCCGGGATCAAGGGGAGGGGGTAACGATTCTTTATAGTGATGGCGTTGAGTCCGCGATAGTCGATGCAGGGGCGTAACCCCCCATCTTTCTTGGAAACGAAGAATAATGGTGCCCCAGCCGGAGAGGTGGAGTGGCGTATAAAGCCACGGCGCAAATTATCCTCTACATATTCCTTCAATGTGGCTAGTTCGGGAGCCGACAGGGCATAGATCCGGCCGTACGGGGGCTCCGTCCCTGGAAGTAGTTCAATGGGACAATCATATGCACGGTGGGGCGGTAAAGTCTCCGCCTCCTGCTTGCTAAACACCTCTCGGAGGTGGGTGTAGGGTGCCGGTAGTCTGGATAGGCTGTCTTCCGTCTGGGTGCCCAACAGGACATGCTTTGGTGGGGCTACAATGCACGTGGCAGAGCAGTAGTCTGTCCGAAAAACCAGGGTCCTCCGTGCCCACTGGATCCCCGGGTCGTGGGTGCGGAGCCACGGTATCCCTAGTACCACTTCAAACATCGGGGATGCCACGATATCGAAGCGCATCCGTTCGACGTGAGCCCCGATAGCGACTTGAAGGGGAGTGGTTTGCCATATCAGCGGCCCTGAGCTAAGGGGGGAACCATCGATGGTGTGTACTTGCTCCGCCGTCACCCGGGGGGTCTGTGAAATGCCATGCTGTTGCAAAAACCCTTGATCCATTAAATTCCCCGAGGCCCCGGAGTCGATAAGGGCCCAGGTCACTATGCCCCGGGGGGTATCCCCTTGGAGGGTAACAGGGATTCTCAAGTGCTGTCCCCCCCCCAAGCCGGTACCACAGAAGCGGGGGACCTGAGTTGGGGTGCATCGTTCGGCCTTTGGGGCCCCCCCTACAGTTCCCGGGGCCGAGCTTTTCCCGCATCCCTCCGTGCCGGGGGCAGGGCAGGGCATTCTCGTGCAAAGTGCGACGACTCACCACAATAGAAACACAGCCGGGAGGTGCGTCGATGCTCTCGTTCGGCGGCGGTCAGGGGGGCCCGCGAGGCCCCGATCTGCATGGGTTCCCCCTCGGTCTCTC
>QEPC01009299.1:3729127-3747625 GCA_003113815.1 Sphenodon punctatus
CAAGGCACTCGGGGTCTGGGGTGCGGGGGTCCCCAGGAGCATGCACACCCACTCGCTCGAGCAACGGAAGACAGCAAGGCTATGGTGGGAAAACAAGCCCTCAGGTTGGGATAGGGCTACCAGAATGGTGAGTCCCCAGCCTGTATCATCATGGGGCACGGGGGCAATCACAGGCCTTAATTGCTGACACCTGCTCGCAGCCACACGAGGGTACAGGACGGGGTTGGAGATGTGCGACAGTTGAGGGCAGGGGAGTGTGGGAGGCCCGGGGGGGGGGAAAGGGAGGATAGGGCTCTTACTCAGGGGAGACCCCCAGGCACCCGTGCTCCCCTCGACACTCCTGGGCCACGCACTCACCTCTAATATCCTGTGGTCACAAATACTCACTCACGCACCCACACGCACTCCTCTCACTCAGTCCAGTCACCCACGGTACGATCAACGGCTACACACTTCAAGGCACACAACACAAGTAGGGGGCCAGTCTCACGGGCACATCAGGCACCGATCACCAGCAGCGTGTTTGTGCTGGCAGCAGCCTTTTGTATGTTTCCCCCAGGACGTTGCTGAAGCCGCGCTGAGTGGCGCACAGGCGGGGGCGTGACTAGTTCCGGCCCGGCCTGTGTCCTTGCTCCGCCCCCTGGGAAGTCAGCGTGCCGCTGGAGCGGCTTGCAGCGAGGAGGCGTGGCTTTCGGGGGTTCCTGCGGCGGCGGCGGGTCCGTGGGACTAAGGTCGGCGACGGGGGGTGTTGGGGGTGTGGGGAGCCTTGCTGTGGGGGTTGGTGCTGGCAGGGGGTGGCGGTTGCGGCCCCTGAGCCCCTGCCTCCTTACAACACCTAAACCTACTGGTTTAGAAGAAATAGTTAAGGCAGGTTCTTTCTACTTAAACAAACACCAAAACCCAAGGAAATTAATATTTCCTAAGCCCAGCAACCAAAGACAAAATTTTAAACCACAAAAAAACCCAACAGCCCTGTCTGCAACTCCCAAACTCCCGTGATATCCGCTTTAATGACTATGCATTATGTTTGCACTGTGCATGTTGTTTTAGTTCCCTTTTTTCACGCTCATGGCCTTTTTCTTGATTTTCATATATGTGTAGCTTCTGGGTTCTTTATACCTGCACATTGTGGACTACTCACTGTAGTTCGTAGTGAATCCATGTAATTAATGTGTTTTTCCTTGTTTTTTACAGCTTCGATCACTTTTTTTGCTGTTCTTCGAAGCAGAACTTAATTCTCCCCTCAATCTAACTGTCTTGTCATGTGGATAGTATGTTGTTTTTGTTTTTACCCCCCTCCCTTTTTTGTTTCCTTTGTTCTGATAGTCTCTTTTTGGCCAAATTGTGTTTTTCCCCCCCGAGTATTGTGTTAGCTGGGTTTTTCTGAATCAGTTAATATATTTTCCTCACTAAGGGTTTTGTTTGTGCTGCCTCTCATTATCTGATAATGTGTTACTTTTTCTAAGTATCTGAGAAGACGGGCGAAAAATATCCTGTATTAACCTGTATAATCTTTCTGTTTCATTTGGTTGTTTTGGCTTTTCATTTGCATAGTCGTTAAGGTGGGTGTAACGGGAGTTTTGGAGATGCAGACAGGGCTGTTTCTTGTGGTTTCAAATTTTGTCTTTGGTTGCTGAGCTTAGGAAATATTAATTTCCTTGGGTTTGGGTGTTTGTTTAAGTAGGAAGAACCCGCCTTAACTATTTTTTCTAAACTGGTAGGTTTTTTGTTAGATAATATCATAGGTTTTGGGACAAGTAATGGCTGTGTGTATATTATAAGGTTTATAATACCTTATAATATAAGGGGTTTGATTGGTAATGTTCTAGCTGCTGCAGTACAATGCTGACCTGTGTAACTAGGTAGTGGAAGGATTGGCTCTTGGTTTTGC
Source organism: Sphenodon punctatus (assembly GCA_003113815.1). NCBI lineage: Eukaryota > Metazoa > Chordata > Lepidosauria > Sphenodontia > Sphenodontidae > Sphenodon > Sphenodon punctatus. The sequence goes on from QEPC01009299.1 coordinate 3,731,019, forward strand.
AGTGGCTGGACAGTGGAAGAGCTGGCCGTGGGATGTTTGGCACAGAGGGAAATCATTACAGCGTACTCACTGTATCTTTGCCCTGACTTGCATGTTTCCTCATCTGTTGTAGGGATTTCTGTTTCACACCTAGGAAATAGAGCTGTTCTCTTCTCCTGCAGCACACACACACTGCCTCCCTCCCCTAACATACACACACTCCCTCCCCCGAAAACACACACACTAAGTCACTCACTGGTCCTCTCCCTCCCTCCCAGTACATACACACACACACACACTCTTTGTCCCTCCCCACAACACAAACTCTGTCACTCACTGACCCCCACCTACCCCTTCCAAGGATCATCTATCCCAGCCCCCGCACCTCACCATCATGCTGCACCAAATCCAGGTTCCTGCCACTGCCGTTGCAACTGTGAAAGCTGCCGGCCTGCTTGGCTTGTTGCTCCCCACTCGGGTGATGCTGCTGTTACTGCTGCTGCTGCTGCTGTTCCTTTCAAAGGCCCCGCAGTGGCCATGTTCCCCACTGCAGCATGCAGGGACTACACTTCCCAGCATGCTGGAGTAGGGAGCATGTTGCCGGCCCCAAAATGTGCATGCAGGCACCCCAGTGGTGACACAGGGTCTTTGAAAGGAACATGTCACCCGAATGGGGAGAAACCAGGCGAACGGGCCGGTGGCTTTCACAGTTGCAGCGGTGGGAGCTTGGATCTGGCGTGGCACAGGAAAGGAAGAGGGAAGGGCAAGCAAGAAGGTGCTGGAGCTGCACACTGGCACATGGCCAGGTGGGTGGCTGGGAGTGGCAGCCTGACTTCCTCCCACTCCAACCCCCCCACCCAGGCTGCAGCCAAAGAGGGAGTACACTTACTGGTTCCTCACCATCTCATTATAGCTAGCTGTGGAGGCTGTGAGCCAGCAATGGTGGCTGCCACCGCCTGAGTCACCACCATTGCTGAAGCTGGAGCCATCATTTTGAAAGTGCCAGGGTCCCCACACATGTGTGCATGCTGCGGCCCTGGCACTTTCAAAATGACGTCTATTTGGGGGGCTGATCCAGAAAAGAACTACTTGGGCCAGGGCTATTTGGGGGGCTGATCCAGAAAGGAACTACTTGGGCCAGGGCCACGCTGCCACAGTACCATACACTCTTATTCTCCCATCTTATTCTTATGTTCTTAACCTTTGAATACTTTTAAATACATGCCATTGCTGCTTCTCTGTGGCAGCCCTAGCAGTATTCTACAAAATTCTGGCAGGTAAATTAGCCAGATTTTGGGTTCCTAGCAGAATGGATTGTGTGTGTTGTTTCAAATTTAAAAGGCAAGTCTGGGAATAAAAATTCATAGCCCTACCAGGTACAAAGAACAATGGATGCAATTCGGACTTGGGTTTCACAAGCCATTACAGAAATGTGAAAGTCTAATGATTGTCTACATTTACAGGAATCTTTGAGTTTACCTACTATCAGCAACTCTTACTCTTTCCACCTTGTTGTATTCCACACTTTTGAAATGTGGAGCTCCTCTCTGAGTCTCATTCTCACCTCCTCCTCCCTTCCCCTCCCCCTCCCCTTTGCCATATCACTGCATATATCTACACTGTTTTGCTCAGGCTGCAGTTCTAACTTCTGACTTGCCTGACAAAGGACCCTGCAAGGTCCAAAAGCTTCCATACCTCCACCAATTGTAGTTGGTCCAATAAAAGATATCCTTATATTACTTTTTCTCTTGCCTTCCAGTTCTTAAGCAGAGTATTCCAAGTTCCAGTGAACCTTTGGCCCCTGATTTTAAGATTTCTATGTGTGTGATGGGGAGATACTGGGCTACATGTAGACTATAGGTCTAACAAATATGTAAAGGTAAAGGTTAAACATGTATGTCATGTGAAAACTGAGAACTGGAAACTCGCTTCAAGCAGTGGAGAACTGCTAAGTCATGACCTTGAACAACTGTATAATCAGGAAAAGCCTAACACTTCTGCAGACACTAGCCATAGGCCATTGAGTTGCAAATTGATTTCTTCCTGTGGACGTGACTGAAAGCACAGAGTCACCTGGCGGGAAAATCAAACAAAGGACCCTGGAAAAGTACTTACAACAAGAAAAAATAGAGGTTGAGCTTCTTCAGTTTCATCTGCTTCATCACATCTCACCAACCAGAGAGAAGTGCTGCACCAGAGAAACTATGAAGTAAGGACTTTTGGAAACTCTAAGACTTGTACCGAGCCAAGCTTTTCATCACTGGCTGTGACATGAACTGGAATATCCTTGGACCTTGATCTGGGTAAGCCTATGTTAGGAGAATCCAAGTACAGATAGGGATGCGTTATTGGTTGTTTTATTTTGATTTCTGCACTCTCAGGTATAATCTTGTACTGCATGCCTATTCATTAAACTTACTTTGACTGAACTTAGTATGGTCCAGTGGAATTGCTAATCCTAACATTGGTGGGACACAGTTTGGGGTTCATTCTGTGTTTACAAACACAGGTGAACCTAAAAAGAAAGAGTCTGTGCTGGGAAACTTTGTGGCTGAAAAGGTGACAAGAAGGTTCCCCCGTTGTAGACTCAATCAGTTCTAGAGAGAGAGCTGATCCAGTGGGAGCTGCAAGCCAGGGAAACTGAGTCATGACAGCCTTGAGTGGGGTAATGAGACCCCAATCCCATGACAACATGGTTTCCTCTTCTTCCGTGTTTTCATCTGGTGTTTCCCTCTATAGACATCACAGAGAAGCAGCACAGTTTTAGGACATCGTGAATACTAAAAAGTCTCACTCTTGTCTACTGAAAGCATGCTTCTCTTCTGCAACAGCCTGTACATCCTCTGGGATGGTGCCTGACTACAGCTGAAAAGGGTGTAGCTCTTTCACACACAGTTACACGTTCTCTTTCTCTCTCTCTCTCTTTCACACACACACACACACACACACGCACACACACCTGGTCTAGTGGATAGATACAGCCCTGGCTGATGTGGGTACACAGGGAATATTCAAGGAGTTGGAATGAAGAATGAAAAGCACAGACCTTCTTGGGTTACCCCCCAGGATGAGCTAAGCCTTGGCTGTCAGAAATGTTTCCTATGCCAGGATTTCCAAGCAATATTTATTTTTACCAGGCGTTTTAGACTTTTTTGTTTGGAATGAGAGCGCCTGTGTGCTCTGCCAGCAATGGCTGTTTTTCTTCTCTGCATCATTAGCGGGGCAGCCTTCCAGCAGAGAAGGGTCACTTGCTTGGTACTTAAGTACTTTTAAAGATGTTTCTTTTCTCTCCTGAAGAGATAATGTGAAAGGAAATTATTTAAGACTCTCTCTCAGCTTCCTCTCCTAGAAAAGTCAACATTTCCTTGCTGAGACCTGAACTCAGAATGGCCAAAATGTGACCCCTGAGCTTAATGCAATCCAGAGATCTATAATTCAATATAACCACAGCACCCTCAACTATGGGTGATTTCAGACGTTACGGGGCCCATTGGCCCCGTACCGAAATCAACCCATTCATTCCCCGCCGGGGTCACCCCATCACGCCACAACAGACGTGCTGGGGGGATCCCGGCGGGGAATCTGGGAGGGGGAGGGGCCAAACGGAGCAACGTGCGGCCGCACGGCCCCGCCCCCTCCACGCTCCCGCCGCCCGCCCTCTGGGGAGACGGGCGGGCGGCGGGGCCAATGCGGCCGCCGCGTCGGGCCGGATTCGCCACGGCCAGACGTTACTTTTTTTTGGTCCCCGCTGGGGATCTCTTTGACCACGCTTCCCAGGACATTCCCCCGGCTAGCCCGGGAAGCGTGGTTCAAATTGACCTCATGTGGGTATTGACCGTGGCGAACATCTGGCGGCCGCCAAACAGACGTTCGAGGCACATTGACCACAGGTGGGTATTCACCGTGGTTCACTGTGATCTCGTAACATCTGAAAAAACCCTTTGATACGAGTCTGCAGACAGTACAAACTACAGTTTCCAGAATGCAATGCTCCCTCTTGATCTGAGTGGATCCTTGGTGATGACCCAGAGACTACAATTGGTGCAGAATGCGGTGGCTTGCCTCCTTATGGGTGCGGGCGGCCGGGAGCATATAACATCAGTGTTCCGCTCTCTGCACTGACTGCTTATAGTCTTCCAGGCCCAATTCAGGGTGTTGGTTATTACCTTTAAAGCCCTTCATGGCTTGGGCCCCACTTACCTGCGAGATCGCCTCACCCCCGTGTCCTGAATTGGCCCCTGCGGTCAGCCAGGGGCGCCTTCTTAGAGGTCCCCCGGGATTCCTGGGGGGCAAAATTCGAGGGGGTGTTTTTGGTGGCCACACCATGGCTGTGGAATTCCCTCCCAGTAGAGATTTGCCTCTCGCTGGATCTCGCCTCCCTCCGCAGACAGTGTAAAACCTGATTGTTTTTCCAGCCTTTTGGTGAGGGGAATGGGTTGTGGGAGGGGGTTTTCTTTTAGGGTTAAGGGTATTTTTATCTCGGGCTTCTGATGGGTTATTGTTTTTAATTGTTATTTTATTGTGTAGACTATTTTATATTTTTGGTATTTTACTATGTTGTTCACTGCCCTGGGCTGCCATTGGGCAGGAGGGGGTGGGATATAAATTGTTTTATAAATTAATATAAATAAATAAAAGTTAAAAGTGGCATCTGTGACAAGAAAAAAAATGTTCCTTGAAATTTGTTAGCAGTTCAAATTATTAGTCTGGGAGCAAAAAGCAGAGACATCCTTAAGAATTTTAAGGCCTGTGCAAAATTGCAGGTTGGTGCATTCATAAATCCTGGTTGGGCCCTTCCTGCCAGGGATCAGTAGGTGGAAGAAGACAGACTGCAGGTTGGTGCCCTCACAGACACTAGTGGGACCCTCCTATGGTGGGGTTCTGTGCAGTTGCACTGGTCTGACATACTTAAGGATGCCCTTGACCATCGTGTATTGAAGCCTTTGTAAATGTAGAGCTCCACCAATGTACACTTTCATATTTAAGTCCTGTCTGTTTCTACACTATAGAGTTACAATGCAATCCTCTATCTCTTTACTGCCAACAATAGCCTTGTCACTGGTGTGAGGCCCTTTCATATAAATAGGACTCATGCTCGCATTAAGAACTAGTGCCAGCACTAAGCAGTCAGAGCATCGCAACCTTAGGCTCTGTCCTCAAACACTTTGTTCTATCTATTAGGACGCCTGCAGTCCAAAACCTATGTGTAAACCCCTTCAGCCATGTGCTTGACCATGTACTGACATGGACAAGACAGTGGGGGCCTGCCTAGGGACATGAAGCCAGTAACCGCCTCTCCCGAGATAAGGACACTCCCAAAACTCTTAACTACCTAGCCTCACATGTGATGGGTGTATTGCTTTTATGTGCTGTTATTCTTATTTTTTTTTTATGTTGTAACCCACTTTAAGTCTTAGGGCAGGGGTGGGAAACCTCAGGCCCGGGGGCCAAATGGGGCCCTCGGCAAGTTTTTATGTGACCCCTTTCCAGTCCCTGGATCTGACCCCTGAATCCAGTCTCTACTCCCAAGCACTGAAAAACTGAGCTCATGAAATGGAACAGAGAGGGGGGCTTGCACACAAAGGTAGGGGACAGATCCACAGCCCAGATTCATGATCTGGGCCCTCCTTTTCTTGAATAAACCCATTAAGCACCTCCGCCCCCAACCTCTATGTGGCCCTCGGAGCTCGTACTAATATTCAATGTGGCCCTCAGGACAGAAAAAGGTCCCCACCCCTGTCTTAGGAGAAGGGTGGGATGTAAGTAAATTAATGAATAATCTTAATTGGTAAAAATTTAATCTGAATACGGTCTGTTTATACCCTGGAGCCAGGTGAACAAGGTTTGATTATGCCCTATGTGACTGAACTGTATAAAGAGTAGGGGTATGTAATTGCTAGCCAGTCTGGTTTGAACCCTGGATCAGGCTACTCTGTAGAGTGCAGGCTGGTCTTAACATGGATCATGCTCCAATACTTTATGTACAGTGCAGTCCTCTAATAAAGACAAGTTGACAACACAATGCTCAGCCTGTCTCCTTGGTGCTGGAACCAAGGGTGGGGTGGGGTGATCATTCTCCAGAGCCCCACACACTTTGCCAGTGAATGCTACATTAACTTCAATGAAACTTGTGCGGAAAATGTGGCTGCCTGAGTTGAAGCTTTGTGTCAGCACATTAGCTACTCACTGTTCAGACAAATTAAATAGTTAGTGCCCATGCTCAGATTTGCAAACTGACTGCAGCTCAATTCTAGCGTTTGTAAGCCTGTAGTGTAGACATGCCCTGAAAAGACTGTATGTCTATAAGCAGATCAATCTTCACTTAAGTTCATTTTATTCACTAGCCTGTGGGGGCTTTTAGACGAGACACTTCAATGTGGTTTTGTAAATGCGCATTTAAATAATGTGCATTTTTAAAAAACCAGTTTTGAGCATCTTTGATGATCTGGGGGTGCCAAAACCGGTTTTAAACAATGTGCATTATTTAAAAACCACATTCAAAATGGTTTGGGCATTTACACGTTCATGGCAAATACACATTCAAAACAGTTTGGGCTTTTACACGTTCACGGCAAATACACATTTAAAACGGTTTAGGTGTTTAAACGAGCATTAAAACAAGCGCATTTTTTAACAATCATGCGCAAATGTGTCTCGTCTAAAAGCGGCCTTAAGAAGAGCAAAACAGAAATCCCAGCAGCCCATAATAGAATCCAGGAGATAAAACTCTAAACTAAAGAAAGGGAAGGGAAAGGAGGAAACCGTCGCAGAAGGAGGCATTCTCTCTGATGTCAATTATTGTTTGCTTCTGTGACTTCAGCAGTGAAGTGTATTTTTGACACTGGAAATGGATTTCCAGGTGCATTTCTAGCTGCTGAGTCCTAGTTGCCTCAATGCACTGCCTATCTTCACATGTCTTATCAAAAGAATTTAAAACGGGTGGGGAACCTCAGACCAGGGGGCCAAATGCCTCCTGTGGCTAGTTTTTATTTGACGCCTATCCATTTCCTGGATCCAGTTCTTAGCCCCACGTGCTGAAAGACTGAGCTCAGGATAAGGGAGCAGAGAGGAGGTCATGCACACAAGGTTAGGGGACAGACCCACAGCACAGATCCGTGTTCTGGACCTTCCTCTTCCTGAGTGCACCTCCTAAGTACCCCCGCCCACAATTTCTACATGGCCCTTGTACTAATTTCAAAGTGGTCTGGGGGAGGGGAAATGTTCCCCACCCCTGATTTAAAACCACTAAGAAGATGAAGCAACTAGCGCTCAGAATTTAACATCAGCAGGTTTGCGATGCAAGGCCTTTGACTCTGGAACTTACTCCCCTCCAGTCTATTGGCTTTCAGAATGTTCTGCAAAGTCTATCTCTTTGTACAGGCTTCTGCCCTAGGAGGAAGAGGCAAGGAGAGGTCGATGAAATTTGTTGGGGGGGATGCGTAAAGAATGGCATCTCGTTACTAGCCTAGAAGTGACTTAACTAATGGATGCATTAAATCTCTGGGGATGTCAAGTACGCTCTAAATGTTTCCTGAAGCTTGAGCAGATGCAGAGTAAGCTGAGTGCTGGTAGTTAATCAAAAGCACTGGGCTTTTTCTCCAACCACTTTACCTCCTGAGAGTTCACTTACGCTCCAGGGCCAGGAGTTCATGATGCTCTTTAATTGAGTTTTTGGCTGAATCATTTAATTGACATGGAGTCAAATTGTTCATCTTCATTTTATGACCCAGTGAATGTGTTTAACTTTTGTTTCTATGCTCTACACAGGAGACGAAGTATTTTCTGATAAATGTATTTCTTAAATTCAGTAGCAAGCAGCACAATCCTCCAACAGACAATGTGCACTTAGCAGTCAGAACACATGCAAATCCTATTAACTTCAGTGGGTCTCACATACATGCTGGCTGCTAGCGAGTGCATTATCTGTTAGAGGATCATGCTGTAAGTAATTTCAAAGGGGAATTACTAGCATATTTCCATGTTGCCCCTCATGTATAAATCACTCAGCCAGAGTTAATAAATGTTTCCATAGTGCACAACACATAGGGTCCCTATTTATCCTTTTGTCTTCTAGGAGCTACTATAATATAAATGATAAACAATAGTCTCTAAAGCCACGCCCCTCTTCTCCATCTCTTTTCAAAAGACTTCTCTCTGCTGTGATGCCCACAGAAAATGAGAAAGCTAGTCAAGAGAATTAGGTGATTAAAAACAACTCCTTGTCTATTTCATCTTTTTTCCCCTCACCTTTTGTTGTTTTCTTAGACAATAGTCTTGCCAAAATATATGCACATACTTCATTTGACTACCAGTAAGTCCAGTGGAACCACTCCCAGTAGTAATGGTAAACATCTGTGCAAGTGTTTGCAGTGCTGGGTGTTAGACAGGAAGCTCTTAGAGAGGCAGTGTCTAGCTGAGGAGCAGCCAAAGTTCCCAAGTCCAAGAACTGCATACCAAAATCTCCACATGAAGGAGAACCACAAGCCTGCATTGTCCAGTCACACCTGTTTGGGCGGAAACTCCATTGGGGCAGCTGGGAGGGATCAATGAAAGGTAGAATCTTACCACCACAGGCTCTTGTCTCTCCACATGGAGAGAGCCAGGACAGAGTTCAGTGTGAAGCCAGGTCACTGGAAACTTTTCCTGACTCTTACATTTGCCCAGAATGAGGTCCTGGTCTCAAAGTCATGGGGTTTGTCAGGCTGGGCATCCACTCGGGAGCCCTTGTGGCTGCCCAGAGATGTGATTCACCAGTGCTACTTTTTAAGTTCGAGACTTGGCCAGTGCTCTCACAATGTGCAAGTGCCCTCCCATGTTCCCAATTCCGTGTGTACCCCCAACTGCTCAATACTTTCTTACTCCATTGACAGCCGAGTGCCTGTCCCTTTGAAGCATCTTCTGGGCTGAGCTTCACCAGCCTCTCCTTGTTCATGATTGGCTGGTGGAGCCAATGCTCTGTGGTCTAGGTTGCTGAGATTCTGCAGAGCAGCCATGATTCAGCTCCTGTGAGACTCTGGTGCAGTTTCACAGTAGCTGAATAATGAGAGGCGTCACAGGAATGTCAAGGCAGCACAGTGCCAAGCTCAGACCTGGTGGAGAGAGCGGCACTTGAACTGCCCGAGAGCCACATGTGATTCTTGAGAGGTCATTTGGCCGCTCCTGGTTTAGCTGTTAGCACATTTTTAGTATGACTAAAATACAAAAAATAACAAATGCCAAACAAACTTCATCAACAATCATTAAAGAGCTGCAATGCCTTTATCATTTGAATGCTCCAGTCTCAGATTTGGTAGCTTGTTGGTAGCTTGCCTTTACATATACACAGCCTGCTGCCCTTCAGTTAATTCAGAGTATCCAGAGTAATATGAAGCTGTCCATTTATTTTCTTTAGAATTCTATAGGATCCCAAAAGAGGAACATTATCCCCATGTGCCAAATACTGAGGGTACAATCCTGGCTCCCTTAAAGCCAATGGCTAAATTCCTGTTGGCTTCAGTGGAGTCAGGATCACACACTGAGTCTGGGAAAGGAAGGAAGAAACCCATTCCTGAAGAAGATTTTCCTTAGGATGTAAATCCTCCAACATTAAAGTCAATGACTCTGTTCCCATTGACTTTAATGGTGGAGGACTTATGTCCTTAGCGAGTGGCTTGTCTCTGCAGCACCCATATCTGATACTTGCAACTGTAACCACTTTGGCCTGTGATCTTGTTAATTAAATTGCACATGCTAACTGTGGCTGGGTCAATATTTGGATGGAAAGCCTTCAAGAAAAATAAAGCGCAGAAGGATGCAGAGAGTCTTACCTGTCCTATAAGGTGTGGAGGCTGAAAGGGCTGACTAGAGGCTGGCCTGTAACTTATTTAGTAGTAATATGAGAGAGGTTAGAGGTAGAGCAGACTAAGGACTTTTTCTACAGTCTATTTCCCATTTATTGGACCATCTGCTAGTAAATGTCTTGTGCAATAGGGTTTTCTTTGCATCAGTCTTCTGGAAGACTATTTTGGGGACCTGAGTCGTGTGGTTTAACTTGCTTCCTAAGAACCCTGACTGCTGAAAGTGAAAATCATAGCTTTCATTTAAAAAACAAGTTCCTAGCTTGGTTCTGGACAGGCACTTGAAAATATGACTGCAGAGCTCCCTAATGGCTCTGAAACCAGAATCCACATACAAATGTAATTATGTGAAAGCCAGTCTCATGATTTGGGGAGAGGGAAGACTGACTCACGATTTTTCAACATTTGGGGTTGGCAACTTTGTGACTGTGCATTTAAGCTCTTCCTTACAGTAGTAGTTAAGGTTTATGTAGTCAGTGTCACTGTAGCAATAATTTCAAAGATCTTGATAAATAAAATGTTTTAAACTGTCAGGAAGTGTTGGGAGCCAAATGAAACTGTTCCAGTGACAGAGTATTTTAAAAGCAAGACATTTCCCTTGGAATTACTGCATGATGTTCATTCTTATTTATTATTCTGCATAACCACTTGCTTGCTTCTGTGGAGGAGCAGCTGCTATTCAAAGGACTATGGTGTCATCCTCCACCATTAAAGTAAAATTGGAGCTAACGGAGGAAGGACTGCAGCCTTAAGAAAAGAGATTTCTGTTTGGCTTTGGTAGTACCAAGCAGAAGGGCGGAGAGAGAGGCAAGAAAAAGGCTAAGCAATAGATACTAATCTTGGGCAAAAGATGCTGGGTGAAACTGTCCCCAATCATTTCATAATTTATATTTTCACCAACTTATAACTTTTTTTGCACTGAGCTAGAAATAAATTTCCAACCAGCTCCAAATCTACAGCTTAACACAAAATAAGTTAAAAGCAGGGACCCGGGTCCCTGGTTACAAGGCAATGACATTCTAGTGTTAGAACCCATTTTCTTGGGTGAAAAAGACAAACCAGTAGCCCAGATTAGCCCCCTCCAGATGGGTGGCCACCTGCCTGTCAATTAGGTGGCTGTCAGATACTTGCCCACACCTGCCACCTGTCCTGTGGCCCCCATGCGTGGCGTCATCCCAGCAAATGTAGAGCCCATCATGCAGGCAAATGCTGACTGATACAGGTGAATGTGGCTTGACCCTGAGACTTCAATTTTAGCCTATGGGAGTCTCAGGGTCAAACTGTGAGTGGTGGCAACCCTAGGTGCAATCCTGACTCTACTGAAGTCAATGGCTAAATCCCCATTGAAAGGGATAGTAAAAAGTACAAAACATTAGTAAATGTACAATAGGGAACAATCCTACTTTCCAAGGGAGAGGGAAATGTGTGTTCTAATAGTTCTTTCCCATCTTTAATATCTGTGAGTAGAACTTAACTACAATCCCTCCAATCTTCTTATTGCCGTTATTCTTTGGTGTCTTTTATCCCCATAGGACTAGATTTACTCTGCTATTAGAATCAGTAATTATCAAAAATAATAATTGCTAGGAGAGTGACAGCAACGAAACAGTCTTTAATCCATTAAAATCAATGGCTCAACTCCAACTGACTTTAATGGCTGAGGACTGCAGCACGAGGAAATGAAGAAGCTGAAGTAGCATAGAAGCACCATCCATCCCTCCTTAAAGGATGTCAGTACCAACCCCACTTAAGAATGGATGTCTTCACATGGACAACTACTCCGCTTCTGCCCTGTCTCACCCCCGAGCAGGCCATCTATTTAAAGACAGCCCGCCAGATGTGGGGCAAGCTGTCCCTGCTCCAGGGCAGCCCTGATGGCGGTGGTCTGGAACATCCAGGAGCACTGCCAACAGAGCAGGCAGCCTACCTGTGGGGCACCAGCCAGAGGCAGGTCTGTAGTCTGTCTACTCAGTGGACAGCCTCTGCAGCCCTGCTCTTGGTTGGGGGTCGCCTTGCCAATGCCATAGAGCTGCAGGCAATCCGCCTGCAACTCTATGGGCACTTTTACATGAGCGGGCCACTGTGGCGCGACCCACTCGCGCAATATTTCAAAATCCTGCAAGGCGGGATTAGACGAGACGGAAGACCGGGATCATGCGTGTTGAAGGCGGTCGCGAATTGTTTGCAGACCAGAAATTAAATACCTCGATTATGAGGTATTTAATTTGCGATCTTCAAACAATGCACGACCACTTTCAAAGCGTGTGATTCTGGACTTCTTTCTCATCTAAGATTTTGAAATACCGCACGAGTTGGTTGCGGCATGGTGACCCGCTTGTGTAAAAGCGCCCTATGGTATGGGGGAGAGGGGCTCCACATGGGTGGATTGTGGGCTGTGGCAGCCACCAGGTCCATTTAAAATGGACCCAGTTGGGGCTGCAAGCAGGCAGACGCGGGGGTGAGAACCCCTGTGTTCAAGTCACTGACTCTCCAGGTCCACTGTGAGGGCACTCCTCAATACATTAAAGTCAATAGCTCAGCTCCCATTGACTTTAATAATGGAGGACTGGCACCCTAAGGTAGATGTGTGTGAATAGAGAGAGAGAGAGAATATATATATATATATATATATATATATATATATATATATTCACACACATGACATTGTGTCCATCATACCAAACATGTCAGACCAGTAATGACCCAACTGCATGCAGCTCTTAGGCATTCAAGTGTGGCTCTTGGCCAGGGTTCATCCTGGGCCCTGTAATACTTTAATGATCTGGTGTCTTATTTCATTGCACTGGAGTCTCAGCAGCTGATTTGCAGCTGCTCCTCAGAATCTCAGCAGCCAGATCCACAAACCACTGGCTCCACTTCATGAAACAGGAGAGACTGGTTTGCATACCTATGTGTGTATGCACACGTGTGTGACTTGTGGGTTTTGCTATATGAAGATTTTGGCATGTGGCTCTAAGATATGGGAATGCTCCCCACCCCTTGCTATATAAAGTTGTCAGCTGCACGTGACTCTACCAACAGCTAACACTGGAGTGGATGAGACATATTCTGCACTTTGCCACAGATTAGTTTGTATTCTGGGCATGGACAAGGTAACCCTATTTCAACACCTGTCTAGCCCTGCAACAGCTGACAGAAGCCGTTCAAGTGTTGCCAAATTGTCCACAATTCTTATGATCACAGTGGAAGCACTTCCACTGCTTGTAGTCCCAGCTTGGAAGATCCTGGTGTTACTTGCAATTGTGCAGTCCACAATTCAAAATGCTTACTTCCTGGAGATGAGCTGAGAGGTTCAGTAGTAGCAATAAAAAACTCTTGTATGACTGAAGTCTCCTGGCAACAGGTGTGTGATGGTAGAGCTGTGTCTTGGATCCAGGCTCTAACATGTCTGACCACTGTTCTTCTAATATCCAGAAGTGCAATGTCATTGGTTGGTCTAAGACAACTAGTGATGCTAATTCTTTTTGCATATATAGATCTCTCCCATACTGGATCTGTATACTCCACCACTGAGTAACAACGGGCCAGCATAGTCCAGCTAAGTGTAGACCAGGGATCTGTGTTCACTGTGTTTTCCCCACTGGCAGCACTGGGGAAAATGCAGTGATGAACACAGATGCCTCGTGTAGATGTATTCATTCTCCATCTAGAATTAGTTTGCAAATGATGTTTCATCAACTAATTTTCACCCTGATTTTCTCAATATGTGCCTTATATGTCAAAGATTCCTAAGTAAAGAGTGTTTGTGCAGTAAACCAGTCACACACCATTCTCAGTTATGTTGTTGCATTTCTATTCCTCAGTTGGAAGACACACATTTGGGTCTTGACTGGCTTAGCTTGTATTTGGTTTTCTACATAGTATCAATGAAGTTGGTAAAAGTGCCACCAGAATTGTTTCAATGTGGTAAAATTCTTTGTCTTGGGCTGTCACACACATCATAAAAAGAACTTCTAATCCGATAGATTGGTTCATCATTGGTGTATATGTGAAAAAGTAATGGTTTCAATGCACTGTCTTATGGAAGACCCTCTGGCAGGGCTAGCAACTTTTCTTTCCATCCAATTCTACAGAAAAAAACCCACCAGTTTTTGAGAAAAGTTCAAATTATTTTTTAATTATTTGCAACAATGATAGCTGTAAATGGTTGACCGTATCATATGCTGCCAAAAGGTCTATAAATACAGCTTCTTGTCAGGGTTGGTATCTATTGTGGTGAGTCAAAGCAAGAATCAGAACCGGGGACACTGTGAAAATGATCACAGCCCCATAATAATGCTAGGGAAACCTGACAGTGAAATCAGGGCTGACAGAGAGGAAGGACAGACACACACAACACTGGGTGTTTTTACACACACATTTCTCCTGCATGTTTGCTGTTACATCCTTAACTTTCTGTGTGTCTAAATCACCCACCCAGATCTCAAACATCTGACTCTTTGAACTTCTGCTTAGAACTTCTCCCAGAACCTGTGCGTGTAAAAAGTTCTTCTGGTAAACTGCTTTGCTCCAGGCAGCTGTGGTCACTTGGTTTCCATGGCAGAGACGTGTCATGGGGACATGGTGGCAACACACCCATTTGTGGGGAGATGACACACATTTTGGGGATACATGTAATGTAATATAAAGGGTTAACAGATTGTAAGCTCAGTTGGAGCAATATACTGAAACCAGTTGCCAGAGTGGGGGGAGATATTCCTTTTATTATAACAATTGGGCAGTTTATTGCCAAGCAACGGCCAGGTCCGCCCTAACACCTTGTTACAATGACAATAGCCAGGAGACAGAGGAAGTGACTTAAGCCTCCTGCGAGGAAGAAGAAGACTGCTTCTTCTTCAATAATTGACTCTCTTCCATCTTGGACTTGAATGAGAAAACAGCTCAGTGCAGGAGCTGCTGCAATCTATGGACTAAGGACTTACAATTAGCTAAGGACTTGTGCCTGGCTATGAACTTCAAAGCCATGAGAACCCTATCAGACCTGGATTGTACCTCTTAGGGTAAGAGACAGCAAATGAAAAAGCAACAGATGCTCTACCAGCTTTTTTTGTTTTGTTTCCAGTCCTCCTCATATGCAGGCTGGGGCCAATCAGGAAGCTGGCAGGCATGGCTATAAACAGTATGAGGGAGAGAGGAGGAGGAAAGAACACTGGCGAAATCCCACCCCCAAACAAACGAAGTGGTGTGCATGGGGGTGGGAATAGCTACTGCTCTGCCCCAGAGGTTCAGGGCCAAGCCCTGACATGTCTGTAATCAAAACTTTTTAAAAACCATCATACATTGTGTAAAACTGAGCAGCTGACTTATGCATGACTTCCCTGGCCAGCATCCTGCTTGCTCTGGGATCAACCTCTTGTTGACATATATTACAATATGGTTCAATATGAGCCTTTCAAACTGCTTATATTATGGTACAAAAGAAAAACAGGTCAAAAATTCTTGGCCTCCAGGATCCAACCAATTTTTTGCCAGTTTCAAGAGTGTCACAATTCGGGCCCATCACTAGATTTTTGGAATTGTATAAATGACCATATAAAAATTATATCAGTGAAGTAACTAGTCCCTGATTTTTTAAAATTCAAAATATTTAATTTATTCGGTCCAAATGTCTTCTAGGCCTGCTGCTTTACTGTTCTTAATTGCATTGATACCTGCCTCAAGATTTGCCATTATAAATGATTTAGTGAGTTCAGGATTATGTGGGTATTGGCATTGATTAAGGCAAGGTTTTTGGTTGTCTAGAGCATGTCCATTCAAGATCAATTGGTGGGCTGCTTGATTCTCTGTGATGTGTTATAATGTTGCTTTACTTTGCTTGGATCATTGCTAAGTTTGTATATTGTACCCAAGCCGCTTTTATATTGTGTCATATCAGCTTTCTCGATCAACAACTGCTATGTTGGGGTCAACAACAGTACTTCTCCTAGTGTAGTATCTCCCACAAAGAGATCCATCTCAAACGTAATCTTGCATTGTTCATACAGATGTACAGTTTCTGGTGCCAAGACAGTATATGGTTTATTCTGCAGCTGAAAGGGATGGTCTTCCTTGCAGATGTCCATACAGCATCCATGAACTGGTTGTAATTTTGGGGCAAAGGTCCTATCTATTCTATCGTTATTACATCAAGATCTTCTGCAAAACCCCTCCAGTCCACCTTTTTGAAGTTGAAATAACCGTGGAATTTATATAATAAATAACATTATTATAAACTCCCTAACATAAGAGACCTAGCTTCTGTATTGAGATGGAGATGTCCGCTTGTTTACTTATTTGACCTTTTGTTTCCATTTGAGCTAATCAGGCTCTCTAGCTTATAGCTGCATTAATCCAGATGCAGAAGGGCCGATGTTTAGAGTGTGGGACTGAGTCCAAGATGACTTTGCTGTATGATCTGACTAATTTACTGCTGACATATGTGAGGTCTGGGTAATATCCTCGCTTCAATCGGCCACTGTTGAAAGAGGAAGCTGCTTTGGATCATGTATTAAGCCAAGATGTTGTGTATCTGACCAAATTTCTACTAGTTTGCCATCCACATTGATATTGCCATACCCCCACAGTACACTGTGGAAACGGAGGTTGCCAGTTATTATTATTATTATTAACAAACATTTATATAGCGCCAGCAGTGTACCTGGCACTTTACAAAGTAATAAAATAGACATGGTCCCTGCCCCTAGGGCTTACAATCTGAGAGACAGGAGCTGGGGGAGAGACTTAGGAAGGGGAACAGAGGGAGAGACAAGGGGTCTAACATTCATGAAGATG
>QEPC01009299.1:3775338-3816500 GCA_003113815.1 Sphenodon punctatus
CCCTTCCTGTCCGGCAGCGTCCCTTGCCGCTCTAGCAGAGCTGGTCTCGGAGGTGGCGCTGAACTCCTCCAGGACTTTGGTCCTGGGAGACTTCAATGCCCATGCCGACGCCGGCCTTGTAGGAGCGGAGCGTGAGTTCATGGCCGCCATGGCAACCATGGACTTGTCCCAGATGGTCAACTGCCCGACCCATGTGTGGGGGCATATCCTCGACCTGGTTTTCTGTTCAGGCCTTGAGGCGGGTGGTCCGTTAGTGGGGGATGTAAGAGTTACGCCCTTGTCATGGACGGACCGTTATCTCCTACAGGCCAGCCTCTCAGTGCACCCCCTTCAGAAGGGGAATGGACCAGTTAGGTTGGTCCGCCCTTGGAGGCTGATGGAACTGCAGCGGTTCCAGGAGGCTCTGAGGGAGTTAACCCTAGACCTGGACGGCCACTCTGCTGATGTGCTGGTCCAGCACTGGAACATCTTGCTGGGGGAGGCCATTGACAGGGTGGCTCTGAGACGTCCTCTGCCTCTGTCTCGTCACTGCAGGGCCCCTTGGTTTACTGAGGGGCTGCGGTGTATGAAACAGGCAGGCAGGAGACTGGAGCGATGCTGGCATCGGACTCGCTCCGAATCTGATTGACTTCTCCATAGGGCCCTTTTGCAGTCCTATGTTGAGGCTGTGAGGACAGCAAAGAAAGAGTTTTTTGCTGCCCTCATAGCATCTGCGAAGTCACATCCAGCGGAGCTGTTTCGGGTGGTGCGGAGGCTGGTCAGCCTGGACGGGGACTTGTCCCAGCCCGCTGTGAGGAGTTTGCCATCTACTTCACAGACAAGATCACTCAGATCCGGAGTAACTTTGACACCAGATTGGAAGCAGTGGGAGCACGAGGTTCTGGAGGCACCGTCTGGTCGATCTTTCTGGGAGGAGTTTCGGGAAGTGACGCCAGCCGCTGCGGTGGATGTCCTGAGGTCTGTTAGAGCCACAAGTTGTGAATTAGATCCATGCCCGTCCTGGTTGGTGAAAGCCTCCAGGGAGGCGTTGGCGATGGTGCTGGCAAGGGTGGTTAAAGTATCCCTCCAGCAGGGGAGGCTGTCGCCCAGTATCAAGGAGGCTGTGGCGCGCCCCCTTCTGAAGAAGCCATCTCTGGATGTGGGTGCACTCGCCAGCTACCACCCCATTTCTAATCTTCCCTTTTTAGGGAAGGTTATTGAACGGGCAGTGGCACTGCAGCTCCAGGTGCATCTGGATAGTATTGGTTTCCTTGACCCTTTTCAGTCTGGGTTCCGCCCCGGCTATGGTACTGAGACGGCGTTGGTGGCCTTGGTGAACGATCTCTGCTGGGAGATGGACGCAGGATGTTCAACATTTCTGATCCTGCTAGATCTCTCGACCGCTTTTGACACCGTGGACCATGGGCGGCTGCTGAGACGGCTGCGAGACCTGGGGGGTCTGGACGGGACTGTCCTCAGGTGGTTCCGCTCATTCCTCTTGGGGAGAAGCCAGCGGGTGGTGTTGGGGGCTGAAACATCAAGCTCCCGGGCCTTGACCTGCAGCGTTCCGCAGGCTTCGATTTTGTCTCCATTATTATTTAATGTATATATGCAGCCCCTGGGGGAAATCGTAAGAGGGTTCGGGGTGCGTTGTCACCAACATGCTGATGATACTCAGCTGTACCTCTCGTTTTCAACTGACCCAGGTCCTGCTGTCTCGATACTTTCCCAGTGCTTGGAGGCCATGGCGGATTGGATGCGGCAGAGCAGACTGAAACTTAATCCTGATAAGATGGAGGTGATAGTGGTGGGAAGGGCGAGGGGGGTGCTGGCTCCTCCGGTGGAGTGTGTGTGTCTGCCCTCCTGTAGCCCAGCAGGTTCGGAGTCTGGGGGTGGTGTTGGATTCGGACCTCCGTCTAGATTGGCAGGTGGAGGCGGTGGCTAAAGCCGCCTTCCGCCAGCTGTATCTAGTTCGGAGGCTCCATCCATACATCTCCAGGCCCGACCTGGCCACCCTTATCCATGCCTTCATCACCTCGAGGCTGGACTACTGCAACGTGCTCTACGTGGGGCTCCCCCTGTTTCTGGTCCGGAGGCTGCAGCTAGTGCAGAATGGGACAGTTCATCTCCTTACAGGGACGGGTCGGCAGGAGCACATAACACCTGTGCTCCGCACTTTGCACTGGTTGCCTATAGCGTACCGGGCCAGATTCAAGGTGTTAGTTTTGATCTATAAAGTCCTACACGGTCTCGGCCCCTCATACCTCAGGGACCGCCTTGCCCTCCGTGTCTCAGAGTGATCCCTGCGGTCTACCGGGGGCGCCTTCTTGGAGGTCCCCCGTGGAATGGGTGTTCTCGGTGGCCGGGCTGCGACTCTGGAATTCCCTCCCGGAGGAAGCTTGTCTGGCCCCGGGTCTGCTGGCATTCCGCTGAGCCTGCAGGACCTGGCTGTTTGCCCAGGCCTTCGGAGGGGAGGGAGGGGCGGGGGGAAGATGTTTTTTTAAAAAGTTTAAAATTAATAATTTATTATTGTTGTCGTTTTTAGTGTTGTAAGCCACCCAGGGATGCTGTAGGCATGAGGGGGCGGCTAATAAATATAACAAATAAATAAAATAAATAAAAATAAAATAACTACTGCCACCTGTGTTCTCCGTAATATCTGTGAGACTGGCAGGGCCACATTGGAGAAACAACTCCCCTCCCCCCCCACCAGTTAGCTCCAGCGAGCCAGTACATCTGTTCCAGATCAGCTGAATCAAGCATGGCAGTGTATAGCCAGAGAGATGTGGGATGCCTTTTGCCAGCACATCAAACACAATGTTAGCCCCAACACACCATCAGTGACTGTTTAATGCGCATTGGTAAACTGTCTCAAATGATCTTTTGAGGATATCAATAAAACCTTTACAAATATGTCCTGTGTCATTGTGTTTTCCTCTGGCCCATCTGGCTCCCTGTAGCACAGGGATGGCATATTTTCCCTTCTCCCCACCCCCACCCCCTACGATAGTTCCCACTAGGCAGCCTTTCCCTGTGCGTTGCCTAGGCTATTGGCATTCACAGGCTAGCCAGGTCTGGGAATGACCATAGGAAGGGTGGAGGCACAGGTATGCAAGCTGGCTACTCTGAGAATGACCGGCAGCTGACCTTTGCCTGTGGCTTTCCCACAGTATTTCCCTTTGCACCCTTGCTTTCCCCCACTGGGCTACTATGCCCCCCCTCCTGCGCCCTCAAGTGCAAGTATGTGGCCAGGGACTCCTCTCTCCCTGTTTTTGGTGCCACATACAGCCTTCCGTTTCACCCCCCAGCCTTTACAGTGGTTTATTGCTATGCCTTACTGCCATTCTCCAAGGCCCCCTCCTTCCCATCCCTGCATCCCCCACCTTCCCTTCCAGCCCCTACAGCAGCTTATCGCTATGCCATACAGCCATTCTCCATGCCCCCTCCAACTTCCCTCCTTTCCCAGAAGAAGCACTGAAAGCATGGATTATAAAAAGTCAAACTTTTTAACTTTATTAAGCTAAAGTACTTCAAATTTAGAACTATAAATATCAAATCGTTTCTTTTTCCACCTGCTCCTTTTGGGGACGTTTTGGCGTGCTCACTTGGGTGGCGGGAGAACATCTACTCAATCCTCCTCCCACAAATCTGACTGCGGAGGAGTGTTTGCAGGAGACATGCTGGAATTATTGGAGGGAGGGAAGTGGGCCTAGCCCAGGAACTGGTTCCTTATGTGAGTTTGGGTGCTTTCACTGGGGATAGAGTGCAGAGTGAACCAGGATGGGTGGGTTCCACATAGGCTGGCATGAACAGCTGATGATGATTAGGAAACGGTGTCTGTCCCTGAGCAGCAATGCTTGCAGGCGCAGCAGTAACATGCTCAAGCAAGGGGCTCTGGAGGTGGATGGACTGGGACAGGCTGCTTTGCATCTGTCCTCACATCTCACTCATCTCCTTCCTTGTCCTCTCAATCATGCTGTCCCCTGCTCAACCGCTGCCCAATCACTCAAACTGCTGCCCGAGACGGATCCAGTGAATGTCCTCTCGCCAGTGGTCCAGGTGGGTCTCGGTAGCAAAGGGCTTGCATTTTTTCAGTGTTCTGCCACACTAGCTGCCTATGCTCCCTGGCCATGCCATTAATGGTATCGCGGATCTCGTCCAGCTGCTGCGTGGTCTCCCTGAGCAGCTCTCTTGCCAAATCCTCTGTGTGCTGCCAGTTGCAGACCCGCAGGTCCTGGTTCCACTGGGCACTTTTAGAAGTGGGGGCTGCATGCACAATGGGTGGTGGCCACATGGCCAGTGGGGGCAAACACTTAATAAACAGACAGGTGGACACCCATCTGGTGTGTGCTACAGTCTCATTTGTTAACACCCCCTTTCTCCTTTGTATCCCCTCCTTACCCATCCTGGATTGCAAGCCCCTCGGCGCAAGGACCTGTCTCTAATCATGACTGTGCAAGTGCCAAGCACATTGCTGGCACTATGTAAATAAATAAAAATGTGTTTGTTGATATGTAGGAGTATTTTCTTGAAGTAAAACATGTCATAGTTAATAGTGGTTAAGATTGCCAACCTCTTGCTGTTTGACCTGGATACTTCTCGAGGGAGTGTCAGGATCAAACCATGAGTAGAGGCCTAAGACAGTAGCACCTAAAGACCCCACCAGAGATTGGATCCTAAGTGCACTGGCACTGTGCTAGCAAATGACAGAGAGCCCCTGCTCTAAAGAATCTACAGTCTGTATTAAAAAAACCAAGTGATTGGAAAAAGGAATGTCTCTGTGTTACAGATGGGAAACTGAGGAACAGGGAGAGTAAGTGGTTTGCTCCAGCATTATATAGGAAGTCTTTGATGAAAGTAAGAATCATATCCCGAGTTCCAGAAGCTTCTTCTAGCAGCTTAACTTAAACTCTCAGGATGTACTATGGGAACTGCTATTCTAATTGGAAATATTTTGAGCAAATTATCAATATAGCTACCACCCAGATTTTTAGATGACCAGCTAAAGAGAGTTCTTTGTTTTAAGAATAAGAAGTGTCTGCATTTCAGTGACCACCTGCCTCCCACCTTGTGCCGTATCTCTTCAGACATCAACTCCTTGTAGTGAATTATTGGTGTCTTGAGAGTAAATGGAGCTGCTGCACTGTATAAGTGTGTCTAAATAGATCAGAGACAGGTGCCTCCAAAATATATCATTGGAACAAGTCTCTCCTGATGTGTGTCAAACTGGAATGAGAGGAATTGTTTTTTTTGTAAGATCCTTCACATGTATTCAGATAAGAACATGATCCTTACAACATCGTGGTGGGAAACCCCGCACAGGAAGTCCCAGCCAAACAGCAGTTCTTCCTCCAAGATTTATAAACAAGATTTGGCAAAAATACATGAAACCAAAGCTCTCCAGCTTAGTTAAATAGCTAGCTTACTAACTTTAGTGATTTCTAAGGTACCCATCATGTTGGTATCAAATGTCTGACAAGACATTTCTAATCCTGGTTAGTATGCTTTTTGGTAGAAAGAAATGCCACTCTACCACTTGATTCAGAGGGCCTTGGTTTCACTCTCCAGGGACTGATTGATGCTTGTGAAAGAAAAGCAGTTGTTAGGGCAAATTTCAGTGAACAACAGTAAATCAAAGTAGTTACTTTGCAGTAACTACTTTGCTTTGGTAGCATTCCAAAAACTAGCTAAACCAAAGTCACTCAACGCCAGAGCCCTTTCATCTCACCAGAGGTGGAGTTGGACTGCGCTGTCTTTACTCAGGCAGAAACCTACACTGCCTATGGGTGTCTACCTGACAGTGCAACCGGACTCCCCTCCACCAGGGGTGATACCCTACCACTTTGGCACAGGTCATCAGAACCAGCTGTTAAAAGCCTATCAGAATACAGGCAAATGGGGGTGGAGCGTGTGGCACTCAGCTATTACAGAACTGATTTGTTAGAATACCACCTGTGCCCTCCACCCTGCTAGAAGCTGTGGGTCTCTGGGAAGTTGAGAGTAATCCGACTGCAGTCTGAGAGTCTCTACCTGGGTGAAGACAGTGCAACCAAAATCCTCTCCATCCCACCACAGGCTGCGTTCTGACAATAGTAACTCCAATGGAAAAAACAAAAGGCAGTATGTACTAATTTTTCAGGAGTACATACTTCTTTTCCTACCCCACAATCACTTCGGTTTAGTGTTCTGAATGATACTGAAGCGCAGCTACACGGAAGCAGCTGACCATTGGAACATGGCCTTAAAGACTTTTATCATTAGTTTGCAAATTACACTGGTGTGTAAAAAATGTTTACCTTCTATTGCTACTTGGTACACCTGAGACTACTTTAAATGAAAGTAAATAAGGAACAGATTCTCTCTCCTCCCCCTTACTTGTTCACCTGGTGACATTTTCTGTGTAGAATAAGTTTTCCTGATTCTCTTGTAGAAGTTGTTGTTGGGATTGTATTTTCACATAACAGGGGAGAAGAAACTGGTTTGGATTTCCCCCCCATTTTTTTTAAATGATAGGAAAGTGTCATGCGCTAGATGTTGAATTCACACCGTCCTTTAACAAAGGAAAACAAACTAGTTCAGGTTGCTTCGTTCACAAGGTGGACATCGTTCTGTCCCTTAATCTGTAGCAGTGATTGGTGTCAGAAATGTATTTATTGATGTCTGTAAGAGTGAGGGATTGGATAGCACTGGTCAAAGTCATGTATAATGGGTAGGGCTACGAATTTGTCAAGGAATTTTTCTTAAAAGTCATGAGTTGGTCATGGCAGGAATGAGAAAAAGTCATGGAAAACTCATGGGTAATTAAAAAAAAAGTTTATTCAATATTGTATTTTGTTAAACCCCACCCCCTTAGATTGTAAACTCAGGGATTAGATTGTAACCCACCCAGTACAGAGCTGCCGTCTCCTCCTGGGAGCCTCTTGAAGCTCTGACAACAGTAATAGTCTCTGCCTCTGATCCCGCCGCCACACCATGCCGTGCTGCCACTTGACCATGCCCAAAGTTCTGCCCTCCATAAGAAGCAACACTGAGGAGGGGTTTGGAACTCCAGGGAGAGGCTGTGGCTTTACCCGGTGGCGCCCAGTGTGCTATTCTTGCCAGCTTCTTACCATGCCACCACGTCTCCACAGCCAGGGAGGGGTTTGGAGCTCACAGGAGACACCGTGGATCTTCTTAGTACCATTGAGTGTGCTCTTCTCACCGGCTTCTTGCCGGCTCTGCTCTTGAGTTTGGGGGAAATCTCAAAAAACTTGGGAAAAATCACAGAAGTCATGGAAAGATCTCAAGTCGTGGAGGGAGGCAAAAGTTACTAAAAACGTGACTTTTGTCATGACCGTAACCGTAAATTCTTAGCACTAATAATGGGCAAGGAACTCATTTCTCAACTGGATCTCTTCCAGTCTCTCTAACAGTTACCTCAATGTTTCACTTGCTGGTATCTCTTCTTCCTCACTTCCCCTCTCAGTTGGAGTTCCATTCCTTGTCCTTCTTCCCTTCTCCTTTTACCCTTGGGCAAACCCACTGAATTTGAATTTCATAGTAACAGAATAAAGGACTGCCTGCGTAAGTATTGGTAGGGTGCCACCCAAAAAGTCACACTCAGAAGAATGTCAGCCTAAGTGTCCTTTATTTTACGAGTTTTTCATCATCCAGTTTCTACACACACTGTCTAGATCTCTGAGGCCTAGAGCGTCTTTATTCAAGTCCCTCTGGTCAGGCACTGCCCCTCCAGAACAGCCTCCCCAAGTCTCTTCAGCAATAGTACTTACAAGGTCTGCAGGCCAGGCACAAATCCCTCCTTCAGCTCATCAAACCCTCCAGCTCAGGTAACACCCTCCAAACACAGTTTGTGTAGAAACAACTTCAAGCTCCTGTTTTCTCAAACACACTCTCATCCTACTGAGTTCTCTGCTCGGGGGTTTATCTTGGTCTGGCTCAGCCACACCCATGCTCTGGTATGAGGCATCAGGCTTTGTCCATTAATCACTAGCACCTGAGCCTCAGGTAGCTTTGCCAGCCCATGCTGGTGCTACCTCCCTTAAAGGGCTTGCTGGCCAAATAGCCTGCTCCCTGCTACACTCATGGCTTCAATTAACACCTGTATGCTGCTGACACTCAATTCTATCTCTTCCTGCTCCCTCCGCCCCCAAATCCTCCCTCTCCATCCAGTCTCTTATCACCAGCTCTCTCTGACAGCTCTGCTTGGATGTCTCACTGTCACTCAAGCTTAATATGTTCAAGCTTAATATGAACTCCTTCTCTCCTAAACTTTCCACTCCCTCTTCCCTCTCAATTTCTGTTGACGGTGTCACCATCCAACTTGTGTCCCTCAGGGCAGCACGCAGCCTGGGATTCAGCTTTCACTCTCCTTTGCACCTGTGACGTCTCTCTGTATAACATTGCTAGACTCCAGCCCTACCTTACTGCTTCCATTTAGGGTTGCCAGATATGCAAATTTTCACCTGCCACTTATGAAAAATGCATGTTACAGGGCTGCACTGGCACCACTGCAGCCCTGCAACATGTATTTTTCATAAGTGGCAGGTGAAAATGTGTGTATCTGACGACCCTGCTTCCATTGCCAAAACCCTAGTCCATGCTGTAGTCATCTCTTGCCTTAACTACTGCACCCTCCTTCTTACTGGCCTTCCCTGCTCTCGCCTTGTTTCTCTCACTTCTGTAGGAAACTCTGCTGTCAATGTCATCCACCTCACCTATCTCTTTGATCATGTTCAGCCCCTCCTCACTTTCCTCCATTTTAGGGTGTGGCCAGATATGTACATTTTAGAGGACATGTATGAGAAGTACAGGTTGCAGGACTGCATTGGAGACAGTGCAGCCCTGCAACATGTATTTGTCATAAGTGCATCAGTCTGCTGGGGGTGCCTTCTTGGAGGTCCCCTGTGTTAGGCAGGGAGCCACAATGGAGAGGGCATTCTCAGTGGCCAGACCTCGCCTTTGGAATTCCCTCCTGGAGGAAGCTTGCCTGGCCCCAAGCCTTTTAACATTCTGGCGAATTTGCAAAACCTGGCTGTTCGCCCAGGCCTTTGGGGAGGGGGAGTTAGGGGGTTTTATCCCCTCCACCTTTATTTATTGTAGTACTCTTTATGCTCCCTAGCCGTGCTTTAATTGTTAATTTTATGAGTGTTCTAAAAATGTTTTATAATTGTGTTTTTATTTTTGATATTGTTAGCAGCCCTGAGGGGCGGTTTCAGGAGGGGCGGGGTATCAATTCGAATAAATAAATAAAATAAAATTTGCATATCTGGCCACCCTACTCCACTGACTCCCTCTCCCCTTTTGCATTCTGTACAAGTGCCTTGTCCTTACCTTCAGTGCTCTTCAGGGCCTCATTCCCCATCCCCCCATCATCTTTCTGAGCTTTGCTCCTTCTCTGCCACACCACTCTCTCCTCCAACCCCCAAGACTGTTTCTCCCTGAACCGTCTTTGACCCTTCTCCCTTGCTGATCCCTATGCCTGGAACTCCCTCCCATTCGGTTTGCTCCTTTTTATCCTTATATTTTTTTATTGTTGTTGTTAGCCACTCCAGGCTGCCTGTGGCAGGAGGGGCGGGATATGAAATTTTTAAAATAAAAAATCCCTCCTGAAAATCTACCTCTTCTGTGAGGCTTCTAGCTCCTCATCTCCACAGACCTTGCATGAAAACAGACATGATGCTAACCACCCTTTAACCACCCTTGGTGGTTATTTATGCATGTTGCAGGGCTGTATTGGTGCTCTATGCAGTCCTAAAACATGCATAAATGACCACCAAGGGTGGTTAAAGGGTGGTTAGCGTCATGTCTGTTTTCACCCTTAGTCACTGATGATTCCTCTATTATCCTTTAATTCAGGGTCCCCTTATAAGAAAGCTAAGCACTTGCACCTTCCCAACTTCAGTACCATATCGCTATCCCTATGTTCTCCTGTGCCTTGTCTCTGCTAGACTGTAAGCCCCTGGGGCAGAGGTCTGTCTCTCGTTAATGATTACCTAGACAAAAAACCTTTGGTTAAAGAAGCTTGTTAAGGCGGTATTACAAATTATAGTCAAACGTTAATATGACAGTAAATTGTACGTTAAGGCAACTTTATTAAATATCAGACCAATCTATACAGTTTTCTTTTCTTATTCATTAATAAAAAAAAATTGTGACAACTGAAATTAAGCTGCATATGTGTGGTATGGTGACTGAACAATACTTATATGTGATGAGGAATGTATAGAGTAGGGGCGGGAAAACCGGTAAATCCGGTATCCGATAATGCCGGTACCGGGCATTATCGGATTCGACCCGGTAAATCCGGTCCGGGTACCGGATTCCGGGTACCGGATTTTTTTACATTGCAGCCATTTAAAAATGGCTGCAATGTAAAAACTTAAAGCCCCAAGTTAAAAAAAACAAACCCTCCCCGAGTCCAGGCTGCGCGGGTGGAAGGGGGGACACCCCTCACCCACCCTGCCCAGCCTGGATTTTTGTTTAAAAAAAGACTCAGAGGCGAGCCCACCCCCCAGCACCAGCGGCCGCGGCGTCCCCGCAGCCGCCGGTAAGTATGACCCGATCCCTGGGGGTGTGTGTGTTTAACACCCCCCCACCCCCCAGGGATCACCCCTACTAAAGTTCATAGCTTGCTTACCTTGCGGAGCTCCGGGTGCGGCGGCGGCGGGCGGTCCGGTGGCCTCAGCGCCGGCTGTGGCTGCCGGCGTCAGAGACGCTCTAGGCCTTCCAGGGAACTTCCGGGCCGCCCCCTTCCACCACGGCCAGGGGCGCCGGTGGTGGTGGGATCCCCGGTTCCTTCCCCTGCCGCTGATGCCCCAGCGGGACCCCCGAGCACCTCACAAGCTCCAGGGACTGTCCAGGCAGCTCCACAACAAAGCATAGCTCTGGGACCTCCCTTTGTGGACCCACAGAGCGCGGGGGCAAAGCCAGCACTGTTGCGCCGCTCCCTGTGTCTGCAGGCACGCCAGGGGGCGTGGCAGGCATTATAAACACCGCCGGCACACAGCGCCGGTGATCAGAAAATACTGGCCCCTTGCTGTGAACGAAGGATTGGTATTTTGTGACCCTTGTCCTTGTTACCTTCCTTAGTCCTCATTCTCCCCACCTTTCCTTAACAGAGTGCAAGTGGCGACTGGAGCTCAGTGTGAAGTGGTTGGGTGAGTGTTCCTATCCTCGGTGTAGTTTCCCTATAGTGTGAGTGAGTCGATGTTTGAGAGAACGTGTGAGCGAGTGACTTCTCCCCCCCCCGGGGCCTTGCCCTTCCCTCTCTGCGTGATTGACCCCTCTCCCTTCCCCCCTGGCACCTGGTCCCCTATCCCTCCAGCCCTCACGCCCGGCACGGTGCTTTCCCCCTGGCCTTTGGTGCATATCAGGTATGTGTGGTGGCTAAGAGGCGAGAGGGAGCACTCCAGTACAGTCTTTTCAGTGCCCAATGATGATAGAGGCCTAATCTCTTGTAGATTTCAAGGTCACCGCTCTATCCTGACGGGCACGTTTACCCAGCAACTGACCCTAGAGCACTATACGGAGTTGTCTCTGTCTCTGGAAGACTGCAGAGGGTGGTGTTCTCCCCCAGGGATCTCTTGTCGGTCTTTCCCTATGTGTGTTGCCCCCTCCCCCGTGACAGAAGGTTATTGAACGGGTAGTGACCCAGCAGCTGCAGGGGCATCTAGATCGCATCAGTTTCCTTGATCCCTCCCAGTCGGGATTTCGTCCAGAATATGGCACCGAGACTGTGCTCGTGGCCTTGGTGGATGACCTGCGCCGAGAGGTAGACCGGGGTCGGTCAACCCTGTTGGTGTTGCTAGATCTTTCGGCTGCGTTTGATACCATTGACCATGAGAAGTTGGTGACGTGCCTGTGGGACTGTGCAGGAGTGGGCGGGACTGTTCTTAAATGGTTCCGCTCAATCCTAGCAGGAAGAACTCAGTGAGTGATACTCGGAGTGGTACCCAGCTGTACCTCTCTTTTACAACAGACCCGGCCCTGCAGTCTCGGTGCTTACCCGGTGTCTGACAGCTGTGGGGGACTGGATGAGGGCCAACTGACTGAGGTTGAATGCTGACAAGACGGAGCTGATGCTGGTGGGTAAGGCGACGGGGGTAACGGCCCCTGTTGTGGACGGGGTATGTCCCGCGTTGGTTCCCCAGGTGCAGAGTCTGGGGGTGCTCCTTGATGCGCAGCTCTGCCTGGATGCCCAGGTGGAGGCTGTGGTGAGGAGTGCCTTTCGCCAATTACATCTGGTGTGGCGGCTTCAGCCGTATGTTTCAGACTCTGACCTGGCCACCCTCATCCATGCTTTCATCACCTCTAGACTAGACTATGGTAATGTGCTCTACGTGGGGCTACCCATGACAACAGCTTGGAGGCTGCAGCTAGTGCAGAATGCAGTGGCCCGTCTCTTGGTGGGATTGGGCTGCCGGGAGCACATAACACTGGTGCTCCGTGCTCTACACTGGCTGCCAATAGCGTTCCAGGCCCACTTCAAGGTGTTGGTTTTGACCTATAAAGCCCTAAGTGGTCTAGGCCCTACCTACCTGCGGGATCACCTCACCCCGCGGGTGCTGGATCGACCCCTGCGGTCATCCGGGGGTGCCCTGCTCGAGGTCCCCCAAGTCTTCCAGGGGGCCACGCAGGAGAGGGCATTCTCAGTGGCTGCACCATGGCTGTGGAACTCCCTTCCCATGTGGGTGTGGTTATCCCCAGACCTCCCCTCTTTTCTGAAAAGTTGTAAGACCTGGCTGTTCAGCCAGGCGTTTGGTGGAGGAGAGGGGTGAAAGGGTGGAGGGGGGGATGGGGTGGTGCTGGTGCTAAATGTCGCCCTCCTTTTTGTAGTTTTAAAAAATGTTTTATATTGAATTTTTTTGTGTTTTTATATTGTATGCCACCCCGGGCTGCCTGATGGCAAGAGGGTCAGGGTATTAAATTGAAAAATAAATAAATAAAAATGCACGGATCAGCTGGGGAAAACGGCAGTTGCTCTATGGGTGTGGATGAGTGTGTTGCAGGGTAATAACTGACTCGCAATCAGTAAGGACAAATGCAGCTGAAGGTTTAAAAAACAGAACTTTAGTTAAGCTTTCCAGGCACAGATCCTTAGTTACATCTAACTAGTAGTAAGACAAAATGGAGACTGAGACAAAGAGAGAGAAGGGAAGGAGTGGTTATACAAAGGAATTCAACTGCAAAACCCCATCTCCCTTCCATGTACACATAAACCTAGCATCGCCATCTGGTGGCTCTATAGTCAATTACTGTTCTTAATACAGCAGGCATTAACTTGTGGATGTTGCATATACCAACAGAGTGGGGATGCGTGCATAGCCGTGTGCACGCCTGGCTCATGCACTGGTGTGCCCATGGACCCACCATCTAGGGGAGCCGTGTAAAAAACAGCCTTTGAGGAGCCACTCGAAGAAGAACAGAAGGTTGCTGCCTTGTAAACAAGGTTCTTTGAGATGGCTCCTAACATTCTCGCAACATCCATCCTTTCAGCCCCCATATGGAATTTTCTTATATTCCTAGAAAGGGTTGGAAGGAACTGTCATTTTGAGAGGGGAGAGTGCTTTTTATACTAGAGGAGCTTGAGACCATCACGTGGTCTTATTATTTGAATATGGTGAGCATTCACCAACCCAGTTGTCAGAATTTTAGAAGCCATCTCGAAAAACCTTCTTTACAAGGCAACAACCTTCTGATCATTCACATGGGGAAGAATTGTTTGTAAATGAACAGCTTTATCTCCCAGTCCGATCAGGTGTCCCGGTGCCCCCTGCTGCTGCAGCACTACTAGCAGGCAAAGGCAGGTGGGGCATGGGGACCCCCCCCACCTTCAGCCCCTGCACTCCCCTTCATTGTTTGTAATCACAGAACACGTGTTACTGGAGGAAAGCTAGACATTTTTGATCTACTGACTCCCATTGAACAGCATAGGCGCTGTTCAATGAGAGTTTGCTACCACCTTAACTATAGGGCCACAACTGTGGCCCTATAATTGTTCAGTGCCAAGCATATTGATGGCACTGTATAATAAATAATAATAACTTTCCCATTGCATGCTGATCCTGACTTGCACCACTGGTGTCTGAATTTCCGCTTCTTATTCTTAGGCCACTTTTAGATGAGCAGGTCCCCATCGTGCGACCCGCTTGTGCGATTTTTCAAAATCCAGCGAGGAGTGATTAGACGTGACGGAGGGATGGGATCATGCACATTCAAAGCGGTTGCGCATTGTTTGCCGACCGCGAATTAACTACCTCACACATCAAGGTATTTAATTTGCCATCGGCAAACAATGCGCGACCTCTTGAATGCGTGTGATCCCGTCACTCTGTGACATCTAATCCTGCCTTACAGAATTTTGAAAAATTGTGTGAGTGGGTCGCACGACGGCGACCTGCTCATCTAAAAGCAGCCTTTTACAATACAATACAATATTTTTATTAGTGCGAGACCTTCGGTCATTGCACAGATCAGAACACACAGAAAGGAGAACAAAAACATTTGCACCAGTTACAACCATATAATAAAGTATAAACATGATAATTAAATCAGCAATAAAAGATATATAAAATAAGATAAAGATAAAATAAGATAAAAACTCTTCCTGGCACCCCATCAAACCAGCGCGGGGGATAATCTCGTACAAGAGCAAGGTAAGCAACAAAGTTGAATAAATCGCAGAAATAAAAGACAATAAAATGGAAATCAAACAAGGCCTCTATACTCAGCAGAGCAAGGGCGCAGCTAAGTTAAGTTACATTAATCTTTTGCTAAGCTGGAACACCCATTTGGCGAGGTTATGCAGCATCTCGGAAGCATTAGATCTCAGTAAAGATTGGAGCAACTGCTCCGGGGAGAAATAGGGCCGTTCGGCCAGCCAGGTGGCAAGATATAAATCCCTCCAGTAAGAATTAAGGGGGCAGGAGAATAACAAATGCAATAGAGCCTCAATTTGGCCAGTATTGCATAGACAGAGTCTGTCCCCTGTAAAGAGTGCCATCTCTCCTCCCTTGTAATACTTTAGTGGGAAGGAGGTCAAAATGCAGGAGTGTTAGAGCTCTGCAGAATTTAGGTTCCTCCACTGTCTTTAAATAAAGCTCACAACCCGGTGAGCATTTAAATAGTTTATAATATGGGGTACAGCGAAGAATCTGAAGGGCCCCCAAATCCTGCTGCAATGCTTGATCCTCAAGCTGTAAAAGCAGCCTTACTGACCTGAACAAAAAATATTGGTTATTAATGTTAACCTGAATTGGCTTTGCAATGTGCATGAGCATTTGCCTGGCCTGAGTGGACATATTCTATTTAATTTGATGTAAGTCAGATCTCTCTTGAGCAGCGAGTGCATTAATATCCAGGGTGCTGCTACTGCACCTCCCTTTTAACTTATTCCTCTGGCAGGTGTAGAATGATGTGACCTTCAGTGTACTGCTTCCTACATTAATGGAATGGCATTGATGACTCTTTGACACAGCAGTACTGCACTAGCAATGTACATTCATTGCATGCTACCAAGAGTTTTGTTACTGCCATGTAGGAGATAAATCATTAGCATTAGAAGGAGGTCTCTAAAGTCAGTTTGTGTGAAGATTTAGGATGTTGTGTATAGATTTGGGACAGAGTAATTGCTATGCTCTATGTTTGCAATGCTAGTTTAATGTAGAAGTGTTTGTTTTTCAGTTGTGCTACACACCAAGAAACATTTTTGTTCTTAATTTAGACTGTTTGCCCCAAGTGGTTTGAGATCCTGAGTGTTAAAATACTTTGCTGTTGGATTTTTTAGCCTGTGCACAGCATGTGTCCCACAGCAGCAGCACATGCCAAGCATTGTAATGTTATTTGTGGAATGGCCTACAGGACTGACACATTCTGCTACATAATACTGGGACCACTGTTTCTCAAAATAGCAGTAAATACTATTGGGGTTAACACTGCTCTAAAATCCTGTATGGCTGAGATTGGTGCTGGCTAGACAATGGTTCCTCTTTTTGTTGGATGCTGTTGTTTTCTTGCCTAGATTGTTCTATTGTGATGTTTGAAGCAAATAAAAGGACAGTTTGATAAGCTTAGCAGTGTCGAAAAACTATGAGCGGAAACAATTCTGTTCACATCTTCACGTTTTTTCTCTATTTTGAGGGTTTTTGGTAGGGAGATTTGCTCCCACATCTCTTTAACTGTGTGTGAGACATATTGCATCAAAATCTAGTTATAAATTGTGGCTTATCTAAGCGCTGGTTCTTAGGACCTTTTGTTCTTTTCTTTAAAAAAAACAACCCCAAACGACTCCAGAATATGTTCTAGCTTGCAGTATTTCTATTATCATCCAACTCCTGATAATTGAAACAGAAAGTACAACATGGTATCTTTAGGAGTTATCTTATTAGCCGCGTCAAATATTTGTATTTTCAACGCTTAAGTTCATATTGAGGAAAATAATGAACAAAGATCAATCCTATGATTCAGTGCAGCACACGCCTGCCTTTCACCCCCCTGCGTTTTAGCAGCAGAGGACCAGCTGCTAGGGCAGCACTGTCTCCTGTACATGCATCTGTCTGTCTGTCTGTCTGTCTCCAGGCTGACAGTTCCATTATTTCAGTGTACCATTGCTGTTATGTCAGGTCATGATCCTGGACTGTCAAGTAATCCCATATGTAGCTTTACCCAAGGTTTGAAGTTAAGGACAAGACCTTGAACAATGAACATGCCCTTATTCAAGGGGGCACTAGCGTAGAGAATGGGTGATTTCAGACATTACGGGCCCCGTTGGCCCCGTACCGAAATCACCCCATTCATTCCCCGCCGGGTTCACCCCGTCACAGACGTGCCGGGGGGATCCCGGCAGGGAATCTGGGAGGGGGCGGGGCCGCGCGGGGCAACATGCGGCCGCACAGCCCTGCCCCCTCCACGCTCCCACCGCCCGCCCTCCGGGGAGACGGGCGGGCGGCGGGGCCAATGCGGCCGCCGCGTCGGGCCGGATTCGCCACGGCCAGACATTACTTTTTGTTGGTCCCCGCTGGGGATCTCTTTGACCATGCTTCCCAGGACATTCCCCCCGCTAGCCCGGGAAGCATGGTTCAAATTGACCCCATGCGGGTATTGACCGTGGCGAACATCTTGCGCCCGCCAAACAGACGTTCGAGACACATTGACCACAGGTGGGTATTCACCGTGGTGCACTGTGATCTCGTAATGCCTGAAAATACCCAATGAAGCACTGCAGTAATGTGCTCTTGACAGTCTGTGCTGCTAGCTTTTGAGCTCTCCTCTTCACATCCATTCCTTAAGAGAAACATCAGGGTAGAATTTTTAAATGCATTAGTGTTAGGCAATTCATATGTTCAAATTCTCACAGCATGGTTGACTTGGTCACATTGTGGATACATTCAAAGGCAGGCATTTTAATGATCCCCAGGGTATTTATATGGGCCTAATTGTCCTAGTACAGAAGCCCCTATAGGAATACACAATACAAACATGAAAAAGCGAAAGGTGCTGTGTGATTCTTCTGAATTTCTTGACTTCTTGTTCATTTAAATATCCAAACATAAGGCATCACAAACGCATCTTATTTTTAATTGAATACACCTACTTTTCTTCTAAGAAACGACAGGTGTGACATTTTTTTCAGTAAGAAAATAATCATTCTTAGGGATCTCTACGGCATTCGCCACTGTTGACTATGTCCGGATTCAAATACAGCTTCTGTGCTCTTAAGAGCAATATTTTTAGACCCTGTGTACAGACTGAGGTAATTAGATGTTGTTTTGGCTGAGCACGGTTAGTGTGGTTTGATGCCTGGGGGAATAATGCCAACCCACGTTACAACTAGATTACAAATGCACAGTGGGCTGAAGACAAGGATTAATTCTTATCTTTTTAATCATAATAACCTGCTTTGGCCCTTTGTTTGCAAACTGATTCCAAACCATGGCCTGTTTCACATGGGCGCTAGTGCGTGGGGGGATGGGTGGGCAGCGCAGTAGGTGGCGGTACGTGGGGGTGCATTCTCACGCACCCCCACTCATGGAGCAGCCGCGGTGCTCCATGCGTGGGCGATGGGTGTAGTGTGGGAGCACGCATGCACCCCTACCCACTGCCCACGGTGTTTCTATGGGCATCCACCCCCTGCACCCTCCGAGGCATCTGCACAGGTGTTCCCCCCCCCCCCCCGCACACATGTACAGGGTGTATGGCATCTGTGTGAAAACAGCCTATGTTACGGCCTTGTTTGGCCACCTCTGAGTGTAACAGCCATTTTTAAACTCAAAGCTCGTTGTGAGCCAAAATGCACTATTGCCAGGATTCACTCTTGGCCCCTTGGGGCACCAGGAACCACCACCCACCAGGGCATTAGCACCAGGTTTGCATGTCAAAGGCATCAGATTCAAGATATTAAGCCACTTTCTTTGTGACAAGGAAGGATACAACTATGGGATTCATATTTTCTCCATTGTCTTGAGGGCTAGAAACTTATTTTCTTTTGAAAATTAAAACTAGACTTGCATAATCATAAAACTCGAAGAGTCAGGGTTTAAGAAAAACCTCAAGTATTGTGAGACTCGTGATAAAATGTCAGAAGTCAGCACTACAGTGCTAATGCTTGGATATAGATTATACGTATAATGTGGAAGTGTCAAGCTGCCCACAATTGCTAATGACTCCATTAGTATTCTTTGTGAAAAGCCTTTAGGAACATGGTTGCTAATTTTAGTCTCAGATTAACATCTGGCCTGGACTGTTTCCACTTTCCACAGTCTCTGTTGTATTGCTCCTGCTGTTGCTGCAGCTGGATTCTAGCCAGGACCAGCTGCGCTTCTATTGCCTCCTTACTGATGCCACTGGCCCCTACATTCTGAGGCGGGGGCCCCCGACTCAGCTCATACTGCATAATGCACATAATAAGCTGGTCTTTGTTTTTGTCTGCTGGAACCAAGTTTCTGTTGTGGCATTCTGCCACCAGCTCTTCTTTGATCATATTGGAAAAGCTGGTAGGCATCACCATCTTGTCTGACTAACGGTTGTTCCCAAAATAAAGAACAAAACAACAAACCAGCACTCTTGCACAATGTTTGCCCGCTTGCTCCAAATCTAGGCGCTGAGTTCCACCAGCAGCTGGCCAGTTTACTTTTTAGTTCCTGCAAA
The DNA here is from genome assembly GCA_003113815.1 of Sphenodon punctatus. Taxonomy (NCBI): domain Eukaryota; kingdom Metazoa; phylum Chordata; class Lepidosauria; order Sphenodontia; family Sphenodontidae; genus Sphenodon; species Sphenodon punctatus. The sequence continues at coordinate 3,794,461 of QEPC01009299.1, forward strand.
TTGGTACATGTTTTGGGGTTTAATCCCTTTGGTTGGGCGCCACTGTGATGGAATTGGGACCTCTCTGCCCTACTTTAGGCCAGCTGTGATTCAGTTTCCCCACTTACAGCTCTCTCCAGAACTGTTCCAGCCCATAAGGGTTAACTCACCCTGTTATCGTTTCCTCAAAGTTTCCTAACATACACATTAGGTTTGTCTGAGTTTTTAACTCAGAATCTCCCCCAAACTATATCACTCCAATGTCAGTTATTCACTTATAAGCACACCAGGCTTAGTTAAAAGAAGTTTAATTCAGAAATCAAGATTAAAGTATAATGCAAGATTGTGCACAGAGGGCAGTAAATCAAATAAACATAAAAGACAATGCAAATCTACCTTATTTTTTAATTCTAGGCAAAAATCCTATCTATGTAATAATCCATTTCTGTTATAAGGTTCTTGTCTCTTACTGGAGCTGGGCTGCATGAGCTTCTTGCTTGGTTGCAGTTCAAGATGGTAGAAGAAATCTCTCTTTCCTTTGTTTTCGATGGTCCTTATATAGGCTTTTGATAGCTCTTTTCCAATTTTCCCAGGCCTTCAAGGCTTGTGGCGGTGCTGGTCTGCACGTAAGCCATGCCTGCTAGAGGGTGACACCTTCTATTTGCAATTCTTAACACTTGTTGTCTTGGGTTAACTGTCCCAGATTGGCTGTCTGCCTTTCAGTCTTAGTTTTTGGATTTATCCTTGTTACATAGCTGACAATGTATTTATTCTCATGCCATAAGGTTTTCATACAGTCTTTCATATCATGGTTACATTTCTTTCTTAATCTTGAATAATATGACACCAAACATGGCTATACAATACTAATACAGAGTAGTCATCTGAGAACATACATGTTACATGTATGTTGGTTTCATAATCACTATCACACCATCAAATCTTTCTCTGTCCACAAAAGCTGTCCTAAAGCTTGAGTAAGTTCAATATGTACCCGGGGGCGGGGGGGACGAAAAGTGTAGACAGGTGAACTCGGCTGTCTGCAGAACAGTATAATATAGTTCGGGAAATTGCCATATACTACTAATCCCTAAATGGAACGTATGAAGGGGGAAGGAAGTTCTATATTGGGCAGCTTGGATAACAACTGAGTGGGAACCAAACTGCCTGTGTTTTATGAGGATAGAATAAATTAAATTTGCCACAAAACGACAGGACTCTTGCCTCAGTTTTGATGAAGAATTTATCAAATTGATAAAGAATCTTGTGTTCAAGAATCCATACCTATGCATCTCTCAGTATTTTGCATGTAAGGATTATCTAATGTATGTTCAGTGCTTATTTATTATTTCTGGGCACTGAAACTATGCCTGATTGGATTTTCAGCAAAGGCAAAAAGCAGTCAATTGCAGTTGGGGAAAGGTTTGCTGTCTGTGGGATGAGTTGAGGACTCTTCATCAGCTAGTATTCAGACTTGCTTGGTACTGTAGCTCGCTGAAATGGTGTCTGTCTGAAAGGATAATCTGGGCATGGAGTGAGCAGGGAGTGGAGGGATAAAAATGAGTCTCTTACCCAGAGATTACTATTATCTTAAGAGTGTGACTGAACTGCACGACTTATTCCTCCCTCAGGGGACACAGGTGCGCAGAGTTATTTTTCTTTAATCATTCACATAAATTAAAATGTATTCTTTTGCATTAAAATAATTAAATAAAGTTACACCCTGTGTCTTTTATTGCCAGATTATATCTTTAAACCTTTGGCTCACCGTCTTACTATCAGCTGCAAGGTATTTTCCAGGGTGTGCTTAACCAATTCCACCATTGTACTGAGAGGCACTCTGGAGTGAGAAATCCCCTGATAACAATTGGAGCTCATCTGAATGATTAAACAGAGTATCCTCCACTGGGAATAATCTTTTCTTGACCTCCCTTGGTGTCCCCCTGCCCTCTCTTTCCCTCCCACTGCACCAAGAGGAAAGGGCTTTCTGTTTCGTGCACAAAGTGAAGGTGGGGCAGGCTTGCTGCTTACAAGCACAATTAAAATGGGCGACAGAGCTGTGATGTGGGCCCATCTCAGTCAGATCAGTTGCTGGTGGGGCATTGTAGGCTTAGTCTGGAGCAGACTGACAAAGAACAAGCACAGCCTAAGCCATCTTTGCCCCCAAGGGTATTTGCTTGCTCTTTTTTCAGGACACGTTGCTACTTGCGATGGTGCTGTAACACACGTAGGATGGGGGCGTGTGCATTGGGAATGCGTTCGTGTGCGTCTCAATTTAGGAGCGAGCCTCCTGGTTTCACTGTGGTTTGCCTCCTGATTGTCCGCTCTTGAATTTTACAACCCTGCTCTTAGTTATTAAGGAGCATCAGCATAAACTTTGCTGTTTGCTGCTTTGAGGCAGTCCCCCCTCGGCCTCATAGTGGTGGGTTCGCACCATTTCCCTTTCAGTATCTGCAGTCCTTAGTGGAGGAAGCAATGAGACTATGTCCTTCACCAGGCTCCCCTTTTTTTGTTTGCAATAAAGGTTTTGGGTAGAGTATTCTTTGTCAGGCAGTGACAGACCCTGTACACCTGGGGATTTTTTTTAATGTCCTGCTTGGGCAGTCATGTGGGGCTAACATGTCAGGATACATGAAACATGTCAGAATACATGAATATTTTCCAGCACTGCACCCACCTTCCATCCTGGCAGTATTCCTTTCGTGCTTTCAGGAGGACAGAAGTCTGCTGTGATATGTGCTGTTCAGAAAAACGTTTCTGCAAACCAGCACTTAAACGAACATATTTAGTCCTTGGACAATGATATGGAAGGGACCTTGATAAGCTCCTCTGTCTCCAACCTGGACTGGTGCTTAATGTGGCATTGATAATCTGTGCAAGAAAAGCTGTGAAAGCAGTGGATATAAGGGAGGCATAGATGAGCACCTCTGCCAGGCATTTAATTGTGTCTAGTTGGAGGAGAGACACCACTGCGCCCCTCATCCACTTAATCTTCAAAATGAAAAATGGGCCCAACATTCCATAAATGTGTGTAGTCATGGGGAGGAGACAGGATAAGGGCCAAATATTGCACGAGTCGTGTTAGCAGAATGGGAATTTCTGGGTGTTTTTAAATGAGACGCAGCCACACATGCCCCCCCCCCCTTCCAATCCATGTATTCAGCTGCTTGTGTGACTGGTGCGTGGGGAGGTGCGCTCCCATGACTAATGCACCGGCCACTTATGGCCATGCACAGAGCACTTCTGAAAATCTAAAGTGCCCCACGTGGGACAGAGTGGCTGCCTCTGTGGACAGGGCAGCCATGCTGGGAGCCATTCGTTTGAAGCACTCCCCATGCACATTGCGTGCTTAGGTGCCCTGCAGCCATGCCACTTAGGGTATTTTCAGACGTTACGAGATCACGCTCAACCACGGTGAATCCCCACATGGTGAGCGTGATCCCGTAACGTCTGTTGGGGGGAACAGAAGCTCCCCACCAGATGTTCACCCCCGTGAATCATGGGGGGGGGGGGAATCATATTCAACACGCAAATGGAGGTCCTGCCCGGACCAGCTCTGTTTGCGTGTTGAATGTGATTCCCCACCCCACCCCCGTGATTCATGGGGGTGACCACCCGGTGTAACACTGAACAGATGTGACGTTGACACGCTCAACCACGGGGAATTCCCCGTGGTTGAGTGTGTCAATGTCACGTCTGGCCACTGACCATGGCCCAGAATCGGCGGCTGTGCTTGCTGCCGATTCCGGGCCGTGGTCAATTTCCCGGGAGCGGGTGGGCGCAGTGGCCATATTGGCCACAGCGCCCGCCCGTCTCGGGGAGGGCGGGCTGCTGGGGGGGCGGAGCTGTGCGGCTGCACGTTGGGCTGCGCAGCCCCCCCCCCCCGATTCCCCGCCCGGATCAGCCAACACGTCTGTTGGCCGTTACGTGTTGGCCCCGGCAGGGAATCAGTAGAGTGTTTCTGTGACGGGGCGAATTGAGCCTGAAAATACCCTCAGTGGCCATGGATCCCCCCCGTGGTCCTCATTTAAAAAAACCCTCTGTTCTTTCCTCTGTGCAGAAAGATTGGCTAGCCAGGGAAGGGCGTACACTGGTAGACTGTCTTGGATCTCCGTTTTGCAAACCCCTTATATACAATTCTCTTTTTCTTGCTGTTTTGTTTACAGCTCAGAGACATGTCCTCACGTACATGGAGGATGCAGTGAGCCAGCTGCTGGAGAACAGAGAAGATATTAGTCAATATGGCATTGCCAGGTTCTTCACTGAATAGTAAGTACATCCAGATTCTGCCAAGTAGAGGGAACTAGCTTGAGGGTGGCTTTTGGAAGCAGGCAGGGTACATGGAGAATGGAACTGGACACATGCTGATTATGTTGTGACAGCGAATGTTGCATTAGCCAAAGGCTGCCTGTGCATGTTTCAGTAATGTGCTTGAGTTAAAGAGAGCTCCACAGTCCGTCCCATTCTGCTCATTACAATTGCTCTATATGAATGTGGCCACTAGAAGCAGCAACACCATTTATTCATGAAATATACAGGGTAAAGTTTTGCTCCCCTTGTCCTGTGTGGTACCCATAGAAGTCAGTGGGTAAAATCCATATCTGTTACGAGCTGGGGTAGCTCATGTTCATTTCAAAGAGAGCTGTGCTTGGTTGCACTGAGGCTGACCTTGGCTCAGTGAGAGTGGTCGGTGGGAGAAAGCACAATGGGACTTGGCGTGCAAAAAGTGCTCTTTCAGTTTTTGCTATGCTCCTCTGCCAACAAACCATTTTATTCATAGACACATTCAGCTCAGTATACAAGTGTAAAGCACTGTTGTTTAGTCACCCTGCTCTCTATCTGTGTCCCTTCCCTTATGTGTGTGTGTGATCTGGCATCTCCTCCTTGTACTTTAGCGCCTGTATACCTCTTTTTGAAAATTTGATAATTTCCTGTCTCCACCAACCATTAGCACAGACATTACTAGTTGCACACAACATTCCCAATATGATGGCAATAGAGAAGGAGCCTGAAGCAGAGGAATAGGCTCCATCCTCAGGTGATTATTCTCAGAGGAAATTTTCTCTTGGATCTCCTTGGAGTTCAGATGTATGCCCAGATAGCTTGTTAAGTTGAATGACAGATTACTGAACTGTTTGTGTTGTAATATCTGATCCCAGCTAACTATTGGGATGTATGCACGTTTTGGGATAAAGAAACAGCCTTTTCAGCACAATTTTCACAGGACAAGGTAATCAAGCTCTTACCTCTCACAATCTGAAGGTTGTGGCAGGGCTGGGGATTGTGTCTATACTCACAGGGCTCTGGGGCAGATGTTCTAAAGGAAAACAGGTTGGACCAGGAAAATGAGGGTCATATTTTGATATCCTGAAGTTAACCTTTTTTGCTGTGCAGCCAGGCAAGAAAGTCATATTTCTAGGTTTCTCTCCTTTTTGACACAAGCAGGGGAGAGTGGGATATGGGGAATTTTTCCAGATGCCTTTGCAAAGTGCTTTCTCCAATAGAAGGCTCTTTGGCAAGAGGACTACAGTTTCCTGTGGTGCCTCATCCCTCTGATTCCCATCAACTTCCTTAGTGATGTTCTCTTACTTTATTCTCCTGTCTCTGTGAATTATCCATGGTGTTGTTTAGCCTTTAACCCAGCTGTACTTTTTGTATGTGTGTGTCTTCTTGTAAAGCCTCCTTTATTTGTTCTGCATGCTGCTGCCTGGCTCTTCCAGACTCAAAAGCCATTGCACATGGTTCATCATATCCCAAGTAAGTCTCGGGAGACTCAGGAAGCCCAGACTGAAGGATAGTTTGGGGAGGCAGAAGAGGAGAGATTATACCATAAACCCTGCACTTATAGCATGTTCAGCTTTCAAATAATACAGCTTTATTCTTCAGAGAGAGACTCATGCAGAATAGCTCCCAACGTTATATTTTATTATTTGTATTTTGTTTATTTATTGATGTCTATATATTTTAATGGTTTTAATATGTTGTGAGTCGTCTTGAGCTCACTGGCATTTTCCTTCTGGTGTAAGCTGATACAATAAGCTTAGTTTTAACTATGTTCTCTTGGTTGAGCAGCTGAAATGTTCGTTCTTTAGTCCGAGTTTACTGTCAATGTAACATAATGGACCTGGACAGTAATTTTTGTGAACTTCCCTTAATACCTGATGAAACCTACTACTGACACTTTTGCCAGTGCTTCTGGACTTCAACAAATGTGTGGTATTTGCCCTACTTAGCCTATTATTGCTGTATTCTACATTCCAGGGAGCTGTGCTCCTGAAGAGGAGCATGGGAGTTGCAATATTGGTTCATATGAAGGATCCATCTAATACAGCATCTTGCCTCTGACAGTGGCCAATGCAGATATTTCATATGAAAATGGAAGAAACTCCAATATGTCCTGTTACAGACTAACCTGCCCAGAGTTGAAATTTCAAGCATAAAGGTTTATAGCCCTTCTAAAATGTTATCTTGCCTAATGTAACTGTGGATGTTTCATTATCTAAATAAATACTCCATCAGTTTTCAAACCCTACTGAGGTCCTGGCTCAGTGTCTACTGGCAATGAGTTTTTTACATTAAACTGTACACTAACTGCAGACTGCCGCCTTAATAAAGTCATATAAAAAAGCACCCCACCCAGACACTCTATGTAAAAACAAGAAAACCATGCAAGTCCATCTACTAAAACTTCAAGCAAAACTAGCTGAGGTAGCTCAAAATATAAGTTTAAAGGAGACTAAAAGAAATGTGTGAGGTGAGGAATGTAATAAACATGTTGTCGGCAGGGCACAAACTAAAGACAGTCTTAGAAAGAGGAAGATTCCCAGTGGGAGGCAGGGAAAGAGAACAAGATTGATTATTGCAGACAGATGTTCCACATTTTCATAAAAGGTCCAATCACCTGCTAGCTAAAGGAAGCATTGGGTGTCTTTAGACAGACCACCTCCAGGTCCCGGACCTGCTTTGGGGGTGGATAGCCCTGCATCCCCCGCGCACAGCCCTGACAGCGCTGGCTTTAAAGAGCCACGACAGGTGCCGGGGCTTGTAGTCCATGTGCACAGCGCCCCTCCCCCAGCTCATTGGCATTGCTGAGGCAACCCCCAGCCTGAAGGGGAGCTTCAGCGTTCTGTCCCCTGAGCAGACGGGACCATAGCTCTACCCCTTGTTGGTGAGCACCAACAAGGGGTAGAGCTATGGTCCCGTCTGCTCAGGGGACAGAACGCTGAAGCTCCCCTTCAGGCTGGGGGTTGCCTCAGCAATGCCAATGAGCTGGGGGAGGGGCGCTGTGCACATGGACTACAAGCCCCGGCACCTGTCGTGGCTCTTTAAAGCCAGCGCTGTCAGGGCTGTGCGGGGGGGATGCAGGGCTATCCACCCCCAAAAGCAGGTCCGGGACCTGGAGGTGGTCTGTCTAAAGACACCCAATGCTTCCTTTAGCTAGCAGGTGATTGGACCTTTTATGAAAATGTGGAACATCTGTCTGCATTCCTCTGTGTTTGGGTGGGCTGCTCCACTTGCATTTCTCCAGGATGTTCTGGGTGTGAGGTGGGGCAGAAGCATGGGTGCAGTCCGTATAAAAGCACCGATTGCAAGAGCTCTGACAGGCACCTAGTGTCTATTAGGATGAGACTGAACAAAGAGACTTCAAATATATTTTGGTCCTAGATCTGTGTTGACTCTAAAATTGAAAGGGGAAATCTTAATTTTTATTGATGCAAAATCTAATGGTTTTGTAGAATTTGAATTCTCCAAAAGGGCAAAATAATTTTTAAGTCCATTTTTAAGTGAGGTAAATTCATTCAAGATCCCACACAGTGATGTAGGGGGAGATGCTTGCTCTGCACAGTCTTCATGGGCAGCCACAGGATTTCAAAACACTTCCTTCCCTTGTGGGGTTGATTCCTCAGTGTCCAGTTCAGTGGATGGCAGGTAATGAAAGTATGAGCCATGGGCGTTTTTGTAAACGTTGGCCACTGGTGTAATGCCTGAGCACAATCTTACTTGATCTGTTCGCTGGTGACATACAGGAGGGAAATATTTTAAATTCTATGTTTTTTTCTGCAAAGTTAATTTCGAAATAACATTCTGATTTGATGAAGGACAGGAATTGTTTTTTTTTTTTCTAGTCTTAATCCCCAAAATACAATCCTTCTCTGTATTCAGCCAGGTATAAAGGGTGTCTAAAGGGTGTCTTTAGACAGACCTGAGGGTGGTCACCCCCAGACCTGCTCCGTGCAGCCCCGCCTGCTCCGGGGTTTATATGGACCTGGTGTGGCGATCCCTCAGGACTCTGGGACTTTTCGCTGCCACCAAGAATCCCCAGACCCCCTTGGTCTGTGTTTGCTCTCTCTCTAGTGGTGTTTCACCTTTTTTAGACCTGGTTTCTGGTGGTGATCTCCTATTAGCCGCGTTGTAGCCAAGCAGGGGCAGACGGTACCCCAGCCTCCAGGTTAGGTGTAAACACAATTAAATGTATTATATATAAAGAACAGGTAACAGTTCAGGTTTCAAGTTCAGATAACAGGTAAGATCAATTCAAGACAAGTCACAGCTCTAATCCCTTCTGCCCTCTCATTCCTTCAACAGGCCACCCTGGTCAGTTGCTCTTTTTAAATGCACCAATCACTGTCCAGGCCGACTTAACATTCCAAAGCTGGCCCATCTCCCAACAACTAACTATGGCTTCCTCTTTTCCCTAGTGTTCTTACGTAACATCTGGCAGCTGCCATGGCCACAGTCTGCCCGCGCAGCATCTCCTCCCCTGCACCATATTGCTGCAGGCAGATTGGCCACCGCTGTAGGCTGCTGCCCGCAGCTCTACGGCATTGCTTGGGGCAACCCCCGACTGGGAGCGGAGCTGCAGTGGCCATCCACGAGTAGACTGACCATGGCTCCATCTCTATCTGGTGCCCCGGGTTTAGGCGGCCCGCTCCATTGGCGGTGCTCTGGGATGTTCTGCTTCTGCTCCACCTGCACATCTGGCAGCCCCCTTTTTAGATGGACAGGGGGTGGGGGGCACCTGGGTATGAGGTGGAGTAGAGCTATGGGTGCTGTCCATGTAAAAGCACCCACAGAGTAGTGTGCCTATAACATGATTGTGACTGCTCAGCCCTCTGAGCAAAGGTACTTTGCAAGCTGCAGCCATGGGAAATTGTGGGAGTGAAGTCTTGTTTTTGGGTCAGCAGGGTAAATGAGGTCACAGCTTGTGCAAATTGCAAAGAAATACCCCATGCTTCAAGTCATGCATGTGGCTGGTCAGGAGAGTGTTGCTGAGATTCTTGACCTTCCACATTACTTCAGAAGAGCAAGTCCCTTCTGTAATCAAGGACTTGAAGGGAGTGAAAATCCTCTCTGTGCATCAGTCAGACTTTTATTTTGTCAGGGCTGAGGGAAAGGAGGCCTTGCTGCATCCAGCTGGCATGATCATTCAGGCACCTCTCCAGAGCAGACTTGATTTGCACCTGTTTTCAGGTTCATACCTCAGGGCCTTTTTAAATTTCTGATCATGAGGAACTTAAAAATTAAATAATGATGAAAGGTCTCCTCCCATTTCTTTGAAACTGCTTTTAGAAAGTTTCCCTGCAAATATCTTCATGTTGGGCCCGTGCTCCTCTCCTTTCTTGTCCGTCTCAGCCTTCTGTTACTTTCCCTCCCTTGGTTCTGGTCCTTGGTATTTTTAAACAAATCTGTGATTGTTTCTGCAAATGTAAAGCCACCATAGTACATGAGCAAGTGATTCCTGTGCTGTGCTCAGCTTTCAAAGATCAAGAATCCCTCAACCTGAGATTACATTTCCCTAACACTCCTGAAAAGGTGATATGAAATTCCAGCAGGGTTTTGTGCTCCAGCTGAATACTCTGTAGAGCCTTTGATTGTTTCTGCAAGAGAGGAAGAAGTTTTCAGGTGCTACTATTGTTTTCTGTAATTGTAGGACATGTCATTATTCCAGGGTAGGTGTGGGAGGAAGGGAGAAGAGAATATTGAAAGGTTGTTTTTTCACTCAGTCTCCTCCTTGCTAGAGGGTTTCTTATTTATTTTATTTTAAAACATTTAATATCCTGCCCCTCCTACCGAGGTAACTTAAGGCAGCTTACAATATATAAAGTACATATAATATATATATAAAATAATATAAAACAATATAAAAGGGGGAAAGTCAAAAAGAAGGGAAAAACACCCCCCCCCCAGGGAATTTTTTATTTTTTATTGTATTTATTTACACCATTTATATCCCACCTAGGCAGCTTGAGGCAGCTTACAAAAATTAAAATATTTAAAAATATACATAAAATATATAAAATACATAAAAGGGAGGCATAAAAGAAAATAATAAACCCATCCTCCTCTCTGAGACACTCTGGCACCCTGCCCTCCCTCAGAGAGGCATTGACAACACCCACCATGAACGGTCCCAGCGTCTCCCGGCTGGCCTTGACCAGCCAGGACGAGCATGGGTCTAGTTCACAAAATGTGACTCTAACAGGCCCCAGAACATCCGCCGCAGCAACGGGCATCGCCCACTGAAACAGATCCCACTACACCAGACAAGATGGAGCCTCCATAACCTCTGGTTCTCCTATTGTCATAAATGCGGAGTTGAAGTTATGGTGAATCCGAGCAATTTTATTTGCAAAGTACTCAACAAACATATCACAGCAGGCACTGGAAGACTCCAGTTCCAGGCGGAGGGAGGCCGGACTGACCAACCCCCTCACACCCCAGAAAAACTCCACTGGACGAGACTTCACAGATGCTATCAGGATAGCGAAGAACTCCTTCACTGCCCTGACAGCCACAGCATAGGCCCATAAACTGGCTGTATGCCACAACCGATCAGCTTCAACATGAGACCGGTGCTACCAGTGCTCTAACTGTTGCCTGTCCTGCTTCAGCTTCCGCAGGCCCTCCACAAACCATGGGTAGCCTGCAGTGCTGATGCTGAGGGAGCGGATGCCTAGGAGCCATTTGGTCTATGGTCTCGGTCAGCACAGTATTCCATAAAACCACGAGGTCATCGAGTGGATGGCCATCAAGAAGAGGGTAATGAGGGGGATGCCAAAAATGTAAACATTCAGAAAAATAAATACCCTGCCCCTAAAAGTAAATAAAGACCCACCCTCACCCGTCCCCCTTGCCAAAGGCCCAGCGGAACAGCCAGGTCTTGCAATGACATCGAAAAGAGGAGAGGTCTGAGGCCAACCGGGCCTCTGCCACGAGTGAGGTCAACAGCCTTGGCATGGCCACCAAGAACGCCTTCTTCATAGTTGCCCTTCGAGAAGGGTGTTCCCATTCGACTGCAGGGGCTGATCCAGAGTACAGGGAGTGAGACGATTCTGCAGATACATGGGGCCCAAGCTGTCTAGTTATCATGATGACTACTTTAACTCTGCAGCTGGCAAGAGCTCCCTTTGGAGCTTGTTGTTGCCCTTCCAAGGTGAGATGTGTAGGATCCAGGCCTGGCCATTTGGTGCACCAGCTTTCCTTTTCTGCCCGTCTTAGCCTTCCCTGCTTTAGCCAAACCTAGGATTCATGAGGCCAGCCCAAAGAAGCCATTTCTGAAGTGTATAGTAAGTAGCTGGTTTCTCTAACTTTAATGTTCCTACATTCTCAAATCTGCAAGTTTTAGCAGTAAAATAATTGGGTGGAGAAGGAATAAAAGACTGCCCCATAGAGCAGGAGTTCCCCAAAATCTTTGAATGTATACCAGTATTTTAGTAAAGATGTCAATGAGATTCTGGAGTAGTCCCTACTTCCCCTTCCCATTGCCATCACACAGTCCTCACATTTGTGATCAAATGACATCATCACGGCAACCACAACAATGGCTTCTATGAGACATTTGATATTAGGAAAATATTCAGTGTACTTATTCTAGAATAATTGAACAGTTGGGAGCTGTGTTACCAGCATGTGTACATCTACCAACAGCATGTATTCTGCAGATCATAGTTTGGGAACCACTTCTATTGAGTGAGAAAGTTTAAAGTGCCTCACTGCTTTTTGCAGCCTTATAATAGTGCCACCCATAGCAGAGGACTGCACTTCATCTCTCACAAATACCCTTGAACTGGAATTGTAGCTTTTGGGATCCTTCCACATTTTCATCAGTCTGAATCACACACACATCTGCTTTTGATCCTAAGAGCTTTTTGAAGCTTTTAATCCCCCAGTTTGTTATTACATGAGTATGGCTTAGTTGTCCTTCTAGCAAATATCTACATTTTTCTCTTACTTTTTAGTAATACAGTCCTGTGATACTCTAAATCTATCCTGATTTTATGGATCTGCAGAAATGCCATGGATGTTTATTCATTAACACCTCTTCTCTGCTTTCAAATATTGATAAAGAGAAGACTATTTCCCAAAACTCACTATGAAATAATAATTAAGAACTGCCATGCTGGATCTCACCAATGATCGGTCTAGTCTAGTATCCTGTCTCTGACAGTAGCCAGTATTGGATACTTCAGTGGAAGTATACCAGGATGCAGAACAATATTGGAATCATCCATCCCCTGTTGCTTATTCCAAGCTGCTGGCAATCAGAGGTTTAGAGACACCCTGAGCATGAGGGTGCCTCCTCTGACCATCTTGGCTAATATCTATTGATGCACCTATCACCCAGGAATTTTTTAATCCCTTTAAAAAAAATTTTAGTTATACTATTGGCTTCTCAATAAGTCCATAATCAGTGAGTTCCAAAGGTTAATTGCTGATTGGGTGAAAAAGTACTTTCATGTTTTAAATGGGCTATTCATTTAATCAGGTGTTCCCTAGCTCTTGCATTATGAAAATTGTAAAAATGACAGTTTCCTCTTTGCTTTCTCCACACCATTAATGATTTTATGTACCTTTATATTCCCTCCTTAGTTAAGAACATAAGAACATCCATACTGAGTCAGACCAATGGTCCATCAAGCCCAGCATCCTGTCTCCGACAATGGCCAATTTCGGTTGCATGGGAGAAGTATCAGCAGTCACAATGAGCAATCCATTCCCTATTGATCACTCCCTGCTCCCGACAGTAAAAAGTTCACATCTCGTAATCTACTTAGCAAATAGTCGTTAATGGACCTATTCTCCAAGAATGTATCCAATCCTTTTTAAAATGCAGCTATACTACTGGTCCTGACAACCTAATCTAGCAACAAATTCCACAATTTAACTGTGCGTTGAGTGAAAAAAATACTTACTTTTATTCGTTTTAAATCTGCCACCAGTTAGTTTCATGGAGTGTCCCCTAGTTCTAGTACTACTCGAGATGATAAATAAAGGCGTTCTTTCCTTTCTAAACTAAAGAGTTCTAATCCTTTTAGGATTCTCCTTATGTGGAAGCTATTCTATACCTCTGATCCTTTTTATTGCTGTCTTCTGTACCCTTTTCAGTTCTTCTATATCCTTTTTGAGGAGGTGCAACCAGAACTGAACACAGTATTCAGGTTCTGATTTTCAACAGGTGGTGAGGTTCCCAAGTCTTTCCTTGATAACTGTACCCAGGACTCCCAAAACAAATGCTCAAATGCTTTTAATCTCATTCTCTCAAATTTAGTCTGTTAAATTGAAAGCACAAATATTAATTCAGCTGTTCAACTAAATCCCCCCCATAGGCTCCTGTTTCCCTCCTGTTCTATGGGGAAACGGCAGGGTAATCTCACAAGTGCTGCCTGACTGCGGCAACCTGTGTGAGAAGTGTGAAGCTACTGCTGTCACCAGCCTGGCTGTGAAATGACTAGAAAGCTCCACTGGGAGTGTGTGTTGCTGATTCCTGACAGGCCTGCTGCTGTGCTAGATGGGATTCCCTGCTCCCAGTCCCTAGGGGGAGGAATTTTGGCTGGCAAGGGCCTGCGGCTCCTTCACTCTCCAGTTATCTGCAGAAAGTGGCTGAATCGCTTCATTTTGAGACAGGGAGTTGTGCTGAGGTATTAGTTAGAATAAATCCTGCAGAAAATATAAATAAGCCTCTGTTCCAGGGCTTTTGAGACTTGTGATTTGTGCCATTTTACAGAGGATGATAGGGGAGGGTTATAACTCAAGGTTCAAGAATTTTTATTGAATAGCCTCAAGGGCTGTTTCAAGATAAATAAATAGATAATTAAATACATACATGGGTTATAACTCTGTGCTCGGTGAAACAGGCTTCAGGAAAAACGAACTGTGCAGAAGTTCCTACTGCAGTTAGGTAATGATTGCTGGAGTACACAACAACCTTTTCAACATTTAATTTTTTTTATAATCCTACATTACCAATGGTGAGAACACATATAGTGACATCCTCAGTATGCTGTCTTTGTTTCCATTTGAGGTGGGGATGGTGAAAAGATACAGGGGTGCATTAGAAACTGAATTTTGATACAGTCCAGGTGTGTCTTCTGAAAATGCTTGTCTGGGTGATGTTTTGTTGGTAGTCATGTTAATGAAGGCTGAATTTTTTATGACAAGAATAAATTAGTTTCTGGGAAAATTAGTGGATTTTCCTTCTGAACTGTAGCCCACCTGGTTTATAAAAACCAGAGTTGTGTGACTGCAGTAGCAACATCAACATCTTCATGGCACATACTTGACAATGGAGTCTCTTTCACCCTAAGAATAAATCCAACTGTGTGTAAATAATAGTGACATAAACATAAGAGAACTGTTTCTGATGTATTGACAGACAATGTTAGATCAAGTGCCAAATGTCTAAATACTAAGGCTAATAGTATTCCGTGTTTCTCTGTCTGTCCTCCACCCCCACCCCCCATTTATTCATTTGCAATTTTTATGTAAAGACTATTGGTTGGCAAACCTTTTTGAAGGGAAAACATACTATTCCTTGTCAAAGACTGTCTCCAGTTTCTGTATATCTTCCCCACCCTGCTGCAGCACCATTTCTCTACTTCCCTTGCTTCATGTCCCTATTTGGTGTTCGTGTTTGATATGTTTATCCTCTGACCTCAGTTGACACTGGAATAGGTAGTTTAGTGATTTACCCCCCCAAAGGCATCCTTGAGGCGCTTTCTGCATGCAGTGATGTGTATGTGGTATCTTCTCTACAGTGATTTAGGGTGTTTTTAAACAAGATGGCTCCAAGCAGACACCCCACCCCACAGCACCGTCCATATGGAAAGCCACTCGTTTGAAGCTGGCGCATGGGGAAGCGTGCTCCCGTGATCCACCATGCCAGCCAGCCAGTCCCCGCATGGAGCACTTTTCAAAAATCCGAGTGCCCTGTACGGGGACTGGGTGGTTGGTGTGTAGATGGGGCAGTCATGTGGGGAGCCGACTGTGTGAAGCACTTCCCATGTGTGGACACCCCACACCCACCCCAAGCACTGACCACGACCCCCTCCCTGCCGCTCTTCTGTAAAAACACCCTTCGTTCAGAGATCAAAGCAGTCAGGCATTTCATAGATGAGCTCCTTGATTTTCATGGGGCTTAAACGGGTTGTTTGTTTCACTACTATTTTTGTGAACATCTCAAACACCCTCAACATCTTTAGGACTCAAATCTTTCTGTGTTCTTCTGACTGTACAGTCTTGCTTTTCTGTAGTGGGTGAAGAAGGAACTCTTAGACCAGTGAACTGCAGCCATCCGTTGGTGTCCTCCTTTCACTGATGTGGTGTCCTCATTCCACTGATGAGGTTTAGAGGTATCTCATTGTAATGCAAAATAAGGACATTCCTTACTGAAGTCATTGCTCAACAACATACCCCATGCAGGCCAGCTCACTGTAGAAAGCCATTTATTTGTGTTCACTGAGCCAAACTCAATCTTCTGTACCGTCAGAATGCACACAGCAGAAAGATGAATAGTTACACATCCACTACCATATGAGGTAGGAATACTTGCAGTCTCTTACATACAGCCTGTACTGTTGTGTATAAAACAATAATCTTCTCTTGGTGTAGTTGTTTGTATAATGTAAGGAGTGGGTTCTCTGCAGCTACAAAATGAGTGCTGTGAAGAGTAATTACCAGTAAGCCAGCAACAATGGTATACTCAGATCATCAGCCCTGCATGGGAAAAGCAGGAGCCATGGAGAATCTGATATGTGACCTTTTTATTGTGTTTTAGGATGTTTTTGCATGATTCCTTTAAATTCATTTTATTGTTTTCTAGAAGAGTGAAGGTTTTTGTGAAGCAGATTGCAAGGGCTTTTATTTTTTTCTGTCAAATGGATTCTGATGTGCAGAGTTGTTTAAGAACTGTTGCTGAATCCATTCTGGTTTCTGTATTTGTCTCTGTAACAATTTTAACTCCTTGATTTTTATAAAGTGTTTTGGGATATTTTTGAGTGAGAAAGGTGTTATTTAAAGCCAGAGTCTAATTTGCTGTGTGAATGCATCTTCTTGGTCTGTTGTCTTCTGAACACTGCTTGGCTTTCTTGCAACCTTGTTAGTCAAGAGGTTTCATTGAACTGGGATTGAATTATATTTGTTGAAAACCAGTTTCTCCTTACCTAAAGTGTTTCTCAGGAGAAGCTGGAACAGTTTTGAGTGGAAGGAGTTTGACATTAATTTTTAAACCACGGAGTGTTGCACAGTCATGGCACATTCTGTGAACATTTTTAACTGTATAGCTAATAAATATGGGTCTGATCCTAAGGTGACTATGGCCAGAGAGTTTGGATTTTTCCCCAAACTGGGGAAAACAATATGTTGAATATGTATCATCAGTAAATGTTTGGAACAGCAGTTATGTGATTTGTTGGAAGTCACTAAAATAAAATCCCAGGTGATTAACTCTGCAACATCCTTGCTAGCAATACGAATAACAGGCCCCTGAAATGTCTTGTAGCTGAATTGTCTCAAAAATAAAAGAGGTTTTTCACTGGGGTTTTGCTTCATTCTTTAAAAATGTTTCCCTTGTCTCATTCTTGGAAAGCAGAAAACCCCCAATGAGCCAGATGTTTTCCCCTCACATGCTGTCAACCAGACAAAACAAGGAGGATGCTGTCCCTTGGGCCCAGCAGTAATCTCACAACCTGCACATGGCTGGAAGAAAACTTGATCAGCTTATTTTTCTGCATCTCTGTCCAAGTACATGGGATAGAGTGTAGCTAGCTCATGAAAACAGATTCAAGTCAAGCATCGGTAAGTTAGTAGCAGCTTTCTCTGCTGAGGAGTGCAGGTTTATCATTAACTTGAGTAACAGGTGCTGTGTCTATCCAGGGACCGTTAGCTAGGTTTTATTGACAAGGTGATAAAACCACCAGGAGCTGCCAGTGTCCTGCGTCTGTGCTACCACTCCCCACAAGTACAGCCAAGCAGGTACTAAGTAGTAACACCGTGGAAGGCCAGGAAGAGTGAATGTTGGAGCATCATGCCTGCCAGTACAGAATTCAGAGAGGGAGACAATGTGTGAAAACAGACATCACACTAACTCCACTTTAACATTTCTTATGCATGTTGTAGGGCTGTATTTGTGCCCTATGCAGCTCTGCAACATGCATAAGAAATGCAACATGCATTTCTTAAGCATAAGAAATGTTTAAGTGGTGTTAGCGTTATGTCTGTTTTCACCCAAAGTGGTTTGAATAATAACTTTTATTAGACCAAGAGATGTTGGTGAGAATAATCAATCTTTCAGGCCACAGAGGGCCCTTCCTCAGGCATGTAACATAGCCAGTAGAAATATATAAACGGAACAAATGTAGGACAGGTATATATGAGGGGGCATGGAATGGCTGGGAGTGGATTTTTTTTTTATCCCACAGGCTCAGGGTGGCTTACAATTCATTAACTTATTAACTGTAACATTAACAGCTAATGTTAATGTTAACAACTCAACTCTTAATCCTCACAACAACCCTGTGAGGTAGGTTAGGCTGTGAGATCTATGACTGGCCCAAGGTCACCCAGTGAGTTCATGCCTAAGGTGACACTTGAATTGGCAGCCTCCCCCTACCGTGTGGTCCAAGTACTGCAGTCTTAACCACTATACCACACTGGCTCTAATAAGACAAGGTAACAGGTGGGAGGGGGAGAGAGAGAGTTGTGTCAGACATTTAAAAACAAAGCTGAACTATTGTATATTGGTGTAGAGTGTACAGAGTTCAGCAGTCTCACATCATATTGCAACTGCGTTTAAGCTGACAAGTAGAGAATTGTAAAGCATGGCAGCCCAGCCCTGAACTCTGTCCCATGACTAGAGAACAAAGGAGACAGCGCATGATGAGCCTGAGCATATAGGTCTTTGCTCTAGGAAACACACAGGCCTTTTTTTATTTTAAGGAGCAGGCAGGTATGGATTATTTCCCCCCTTTCCCAGCACTACTACCTCATCCTAGTAGTTAGACAACATATTTCTTGGTGTCAGCCCACAGTGTGAATACAGTTATTAATTATTATTTATATAGTATCAGCAATGTTCCTGACATTGAACAGTTGTGATAAGAGAGGAGCTTACAGTCTAGAATGGACAAGGGAAGGGATGACAAAGGGGCTGGCCACATAGGGAGACAGAGAGATACTTTCATAAGTTGAGATGTTTTAGTTATAGGGGAGGAGGGGCATGTTGAGGATAGGCTGCCATAAATATGGAATCTATTGGGATGAGAAGAAAGGGAAAGCATGACAGAAGAAGTAGGTGTTTAGGAGGGATTTGAAGGTTGGGAGGGAGTAAGCGTCAGGGTGAACGGACCAGGAAGGGTGCAGCAGCGGCGATTCCGCTGTCTGTCAGCTGTTCTGGCGGGGGGACGCTCCGGGAGCGTCAGTGGAGCCGCTGTGAGGGGCGGAGCTACCCGGCGCTCTCTGGACGCTCCTAGCCCCACCCCCTGGCCAGCTGGGAGTGGCGTTTAGCTTAGGGACGGGTTGGGGGCCCCGCCCTGAGCTCACCTGCCGCACTTAGACTCAGTTCTATAAGAGGAGCTGGCGAAGGCAGTAGCCTTCGCCGGTAATCATTTATGAGAGGCTGGCCCCCTTGTTCCTGTGAGCTTTGTCCTGCGAACCCCTACCTTGTCTGTTGAACTTCTACTTTGAGAGCGAATGCGAGTGAATGGTCCTGCCTGTCGCCTTCCCCGGTAAGAGTGTAAGGATAAGTGAGGTCTTGTGTTTGTGTTGTTACAACTCCCGTGCCAGTGATAGTGGGACTGTGTGGTGTGGGATACCTATTCCCTTTTTCCCTAGCCCTTGACTCCGAGCCTTGATATCACCTAACAAGTCCCCCTTCTAGCAAGTGTGTCCTGCCCCCCCCTTCACTTCACTTCCCCTTCCTTGCCCCCTACCTTCCCTAGTCCCCCTCCCCTTTCCCCAGGGTTTATCCCTTTCCCTTCCTTCCTCCTACACAACTATTTCACGGTGTCCTGGGCCCTGTATATTCCCCCGAGAGTCTGCTTCCCTTCCCTGTGTACGTACCATTTCCTCTTGTTGGGGCAACTGGTTACCTCTCCACTAGTCCCGATGATGAAAAGGGTTGCCTTCTAGTTAAGAAGGAAAGCCCACCTACCACCCTGAGGGACATTATAATCCTCGATAGAAATCCCTTACGGAGAGGTGACCGCCCTGTTAGTTGTATTTCAGTACCCTACCTTGTGTTCTCGCTCCCTTCCCCTCACCCCGTGACAGAATTACCGGCACTTCCCTTCCCCTTACCTAAACCTCCCATCATGGATTCGGACCAGCAAATCCAAAAACTTATGCATACGGTCCAGTCCCTCACCATGGAGGTGCAGGATTTAAAGTCCGAGAATCAAGAACTAAGGGCCCGATATCGTGACTTACAGGATTCCATTAGACAGGCCCCTTCTCAGGAGATGGAGGAAGAGGAAGGTGTTCCCCAGGGAGCCGCCTCCTCCTCCTTAATTCCAATACCTAGAGAACCTAAGGCCCCACGCCCTGACAAATTCCATGGGGACAGAAAAGCTTGCCAGGGGTTCCTGGCTCTTTGTAACCTGACGTTCCAAACTCAACCCCTTACTTACCATTCGGACCAATCAAAGGTGGCCTATATAGTTGGATTACTGGGTGGAGTGGCCCTGGATTGGGCTACACCCCTTCTGGCGGCCGATGACGACTTGTTACGAGATTATAAGGGGTTTATAAAACAACTTCGCTTTTTATTTGATTATCCCCATAGAGTGCGAGATGCTGAACAAACCATTCTTCATCTCCGCCAAGGGAAAACCCCTTTATTGGACTACATAACCCAGTTTAGAAAGATCGCTTTTGATTTAAACTGGTGACTCGGCTTTTCGAGCTTTATTTCGACAGGGGTTGAGTGAGGAAATCAAAGACCAGATCGCCTGTGCGCCCACCACTCCTCTTACATTAGAGGAGATGGTCACCCTCTCTCTCCAGATTGATGAACAACTTACTGAGCGCAAGCGGGAACGCAGACGTGACCAAGGTAGGAGCGTAGGGTGGTGGACTCCTAGAAATCCTCCTATACCCCCTCCTGAAATGGACGCACAGGAGGGGCCGGAGCCCATGCAGATTGGAGTTATGCGAGGACCCCTTAGTACAGAGAAGCGGGAAAGGCGTCGACAATTGCGTCTTTGTTTTTATTGTGGAAAGGCTGGTCATTTTTCAAGGGAATGTCCCTCAAAACCTATAAGTTCCTCGGGGTCGGGAAACATCAAGAACCGGGGGAACGAGGGGACTTCCCGGTAACTGGCTGTAACTCCCTCTTCAAACCCAGGAGCACCCTTTTGTGTAAACCCCAGCTTTTTGTCCCTCTTACCTTGCAATGGGAAGCCCATCGATCCCTGGTAGTGAGGGCTCTAGTAGACTCAGGAGCCTCTGGAAACTTTATTGATATAACCTTTGCGAGGTACCATGGTGTTCCACAACAAACACGGACAACAGTAGATGTGGTCCAGACTATCGATGGGTCGCCCCTTAGTTCAGGTCCCTTGCAAACCTGTTCTCATCCTCTAACTTGTACCATAGGGACACATAGAGAGACTCTTCAGTTTGACTGTATTTCTTCCCCTCTATTTTCCCTTGTTCTGGGGTTACCATGGCTCCAAAACCATAACCCTTCTATAGATTGGGTTACCCATACCCTTTCATTCCGGTCCCCAACTTGTCATGCCCATCTTGTATCACTTCCCAAGGAGGGGTTTTTGACCCCCATCATCCAAGCCCCTTCTGTTGATTCCCTTATTCCCCACTGTTATGACGATCTATTACAAGTTTTTAGTAAACAAGAAGCCTCTGAACTCCCCCCCATAGATCATACGATTGCCCCATTGAACTTGTCCCTGGGAGTGAGCCCCCTTATGGAAGAATCTATAATCTCTCCCCAGGGGAAACAGAAACATTAAGAGAGTATATTCGAGATAATTTGGATAGAGGTTTTATCCGTCGTTCTACCTCTCCTGCCGGAGCTCCTCTTTTTTTTGTGCCTAAAAGGGAAGGGGATCTCCGGCCATGTATTGACTACTGAGGGCTAAATCACATTACAATTAAAAATCGTTATCCCCTTCCCCTCATTTCCGAACTGCTCGGGAAACTCCAGGGCGCTATGATATTCACCAAGCTGGACCTGAGGGGTGCCTATAACCTGGTACGAATCAGGGAGGGTGATGAATGGAAAACCGCATTTCGTACGCGGTTTGGGCATTTCGAATACTTGGTCATGCCCTATGGCTTAGTGAATGCACCAGCCACCTTTCAGCATTTTATAAATGATATCCTACGAGACTTGCTTGATTTATATGTGGTGGCTTATCTGGACGATATCCTTATTTTCTCTTCCTCACTCGATGAACATATACAACATGTACGGACTGTATTAGAACGTCTTCAACGTCATAAACTCTATTGTAAAGTAGAAAAATGTATGTTTCACGTTTCATCTGTTCCCTTTCTGGGATTTATTTCTTCCAGTGGAATCCACATGGATCCGATCAAACTTGAGGCTATTAACCGATGGCCGGCTCCAACTACGGTAAAGGCTCTCCAAAGATTTTTAGGCAGCGTGAATTATTATCGACAATATATTTCTCACTACGCTGACCTAACAAAACCTCTTACTAAATTGTTGCGAAAAGGAGCACGGTTTGAATGGGGACCTCTCGAAAATAAGGCTTTTAGTTTATTGAAACAGGGCTTTATGTCGGCCCCCCTCCTGCAACATC
>QEPC01009299.1:3818448-3871614 GCA_003113815.1 Sphenodon punctatus
CTTCCCCTTCCTTGCCCCCTACCTTCCCTAGTCCCCCTCCCCTTTCCCCAGGGTTTATCCCTTTCCCTTCCTTCCTCCTACACAACTATTTCACGGTGTCCTGGGCCCTGTATATCCCCCCGAGAGTCTGCTTCCCTTCCCTGTGTATGTACCATTTCCTCTTGTTGGGGCAACTGGTTACCTCTCCACTAGTCCCGATGATGAAAAGAGTTGCCTTCTAGTTAAGAAGGAAAGTCCACCTACCACCCTGAGGGACATTATAATCCTCGATAGAAATCCCTTACGGAGAGGTGACCGCCCTGTTAGTTGTATTTCAGTACCCTACCTTGTGTTCTCGCTCCCTTCCCCTCACCCCGTGACAGTAAGACTGTATTCAACCAACTCAAATGTTTTCTGAACCAGGCACTATGCTTCTGCCTTTTTGGCTGTGAGGGTCAGGGTGAGGAGGGGCACAAGGCTGGAGGGGGGAACAGGGTGACAAGAGCAAGGCCAGGATCAGGGCCGGGTCAGGAATATAAGGAGCAAGGTTAGAAGGGGAACCAGGGAGCAAGGCTGAGGGGGAACCAAGGAGCAAGAAGGGTGTAGGGATGGACCCTCATGTTTGGGCAACTAGAGTGAACCAAACTATAGCCAAAGGCTTGGGCCTGCTATTTACTGGAAAACAAAACCTAGTCCCAGATGGAACCATTTACTGGGAAACTAAACATATTCTCAGATGGCTAGCAATAAGGGCAATAAAGCCATTTCAAGTGAAGTTCTTGTAGTTGCTGAGAAAGCAGGAACTGGTGAGTGAATATTGATGATGAGCCTCCTCCCCAGCCATGCTGGAGCCAGGAAGAGCCATATTGATATATTATGGCTATGGATATGGTACCCATTAGGGATGAGAAGATTGGTATTGGATCAATACGATTTGCCCGATTTTGGGGTGAATTGGGAGAATCGTATTGATCCGATTTGATGATGGGGGATCCGATGTTCCCATTGGATCCCCCAGTGAGGATAAAGCTCCTTACAAAATGTACCCATCCTGCTGCCAGCTCTGCCTCCCATGCCTGTGCCTGCCCGCCCTAGTGCCTGCCCCGGCAGCGCTGTTGGGGCAGGTGGGCAGGATTTTGGGGGAGACAGGCTCCAAGCATGGGTCCAGGGAGGCAGAGCTGGGAAGGAACTGCAGGGGTGGGTAAGAGGGTAATTTGCTTATTTACCTTTTTTCCCTAGGCTCTGGCAACCCGCAGCACCTGGTGTGGCCCTCTCAGGGCCGCACTGGGAAGAAATTAACCAAAAAAAGAACCACATATGCACACAAGGCTGTTCTGCGCAAAATGGTGCTGGGAAGTGTTGGTGCCATTTTGGAAAATAGCATCCGGTCTGCGCATGCTCAGACTAGATGCCATTTAAAAAAATCTCTCTACCCCCCTTCCCATCCGTGTGGCCCCTCTACCCCCAGCTCTGCCTCCCCTGGACTCCTGCCCGGCGCTCAGACCAGGCAGGGGGCATGGGGAGACTGAGTTGGGGGCAGATGTATGGATTAGGACCATATTGCTTGGAATCAATACCAGTTTCGATTAATACGATTTAAATCTGAATTTAAGTCGGGTAGGTCTGCTACTGAACTGATGCCGATTTTCAAAACAATTTCCCATCCCTAGAACCCATGACTAATTCTATCAAGGTTTGTTTGAAGATCCGAAAACCCACAGTACTTCAAAATATGACACTCCGTAAAGCTGTGAAAACTCACATGTGTATCTTAAAATATGCCAATGAGCTTTTTCCTCATTGGCCAGTTTTAGGGTCTTTGCCTAAATCCTATAAATGTACCTGAGGTGTCATCCACACCTCAGACTTCTTTCCTGTAAACTGTCGAGTCTCCCAGCGTTGGAGCTTGATTGCAACCTGATCTCACTCTGGTAAATAGATTTACTTTACTTGGGCATTCAACCTTGTGTCTGACCCCTTGGGGGCTGGCTATGAGGTTGGACCACAGAGGTTAATCCCAACACCAACCCTTTTCCTAACCCCCTACCTGCTCCCACCCAACCCTATCCCTGCCTGCCTGCCACACACACATATCCAAACAGAAAGGTCTTGCATCAATTCCAGAAGTTGAGCAGTTTCAGGCTTAGATGAATCTCCAAGGGAAGGGAGTTTCGAGAATGCCTCTCTGCATGCCGTTGTTGTGGAAACTTCACAGGCATATGGTACCTGCAAGAGGATGCTCCTGGTTGACCTCAGAGGCCGCGATGGAACATGAGGGAAGAGGCGGTCTTTCAGATACTTGGGCCCCAAGCTGTTTAAGGTTTTATAGGTCAAAAACAGCTTAAAGAGTAAGAAGAAAGATTGGAGGCTCAGGTAGATTTTTTTGTTTTTACCCAATTTGAATTATAAAAGATAAAGTGTTCACTAATTTGATATCCTAAAAACAGAGGCAAACACCAGAAATCCATGTATCTTCCAGGATATAGAAAAAACCCTCAGAAATCAGGAAGTGAGGATGAGGGGAAGTTTCCTCATTTCTCTCACCTGAGATCTAGTATCTGTAACAAAAGATTAATTATTCAAATTCAGTTTATTTTGTAGTAGGCACATTGGGGTGGAACGTCACTTCTGGCAATCTATATTTGACTAGCAGGAGCTCCACAGCTTAGACCCACATACAGCAAGAAATGCTGCTTAAGAAAGAGTTCACTTTCTGGGTCCTCAGCTGAAGGGAAACAGACATTTTAAAGTGTTGATTTTTAATATTTCCATGGAGCTCATCATCACTTTTGAGCACTTCACAGACAAGAAATAAAGTTCCCCAACCACCCTACAAGATCAAGAATTGTCATTTTCTGCCTTTTATAGATTGACTTATCTCATGATGTGCAGTCAGTATGTAGCAAGGGTTCCTGTCTTTTCCAACATGTCCAATTGTACCTGTGCGTTCAGCAAAAATAGAGTACCTGGCAAGGTGAGGGTTAATACCTTCCACTGTGTGAGCTCCAATGACAGTTTTGTTTGTTCTGTCTCAGACAAGGTGAATGTTCTGGGGATGTAAACAGGAGAGTGCAATCCGTCTGGGGGAAAGCAAAGCTTTAACTAGCAATGGTCACCACTGACCAGATGCTTCAGTCCTCCATTAGCCCTCTAATGAATTGCCATCAATGACTTAGGTGAATCTGGGGGGGAATCTGGGGAGGGGGCGGGGCTGCGTGGTGCTACATGCGGCCGCACAGCCGCGCCCCCCCCCCCACGCTCTCCCAGCAGCCCACCCTCCCGGAGACGGGCGGGCACTGCGGCCAACACGATCGCTGCGCCCACCTGCCCCCGGAAAATTGCCCACGGCCTGGAACTGGCGGTGAGCACAGCCGCTGATTCCGGGCCGTGGTCAGCAGCCAGACGTGACATTGACACGCTCAACCACGGGGAATTCTCCGTGGTTGAGCGTGTCAACGTCACGTCTGGTCAGTGTTACGCTGGGTGGTCACCCCCGTGAATCACGGGGGGAATCAGATTTACCACGCTTCCGTTCCTCCTCCGGGGAGGAGGGACGGAAGCGTGGTAAATTTGATTCCCCCCCGTGATTCACAGGGGTGAACATCTGGCGTAACACTGACCAGACGTTACGGGATCATGCTCCCCCACGGGGAATTCACCGTGGTTGAGCGTGATCTGTAACGTCTGAAAATATCCTTTGATATCGACTGTGAAGGGCAATCTTGCATTTCTGTGCCTGCTAGTTCCTTTTGGCCCGTGGTACTGAAACTTACCTCCCAACCCCTGAACTCTGAAATGAAGGACAGTAATACTTGAAATGAGGGGCATCATTTGCATCAAATCTGCCTGTGCTTATATAAATGTATACACATTTGAAATAGCCCATTAGAAAACATTTTTGGGAGAAGGGGGAAATAGTCTTAAAAAATGAAAGGAATCACTTTGAAGCCTGATTTAAAGCCTTGTATGCGCACGCACACATGTGCACACACACACACACACTTGTTCTCTTCTTTTCTTGCCTCAGTACAGGATTTTACAGCCATTGTCTGACTGCCATAATCCCCACCAGATGCAGGACACTTCAGAGGTATGCAGTGCACTAAAACACAATGTAGCCTCAACTAGCACCTGATCAGACTGGGATCACCATTACTTGACTCTTCATGCATATCTCTGAAGTCCCCTTCCCTTAAGCACCTTCCAGCATTTCTGCATGGCTACCCACCCTTTTATGTTCTACCTCCCCTCCATCTTCCTGAATACTGGATTTCCCAGCTCATAACTTTAAGATGCTTTATTTCAGTGTAGAAAGGGGTCCCCATATGTGGCCTATTATATCCATATCAGCTTGCTTACCCTTTTCAGACAGCTATTGTCTTTTAATAAGGCCCTGCCTGGTGGGGGTATGCCTTAATTCCTGCTAGAGTTACGCCAAGCTGCAATACGTTGCTCTGATCAAAAGGCCTCTGTTGTTTTTTTAGAGGGCTCTTGCTTGCTCACTCGCTTTCTTTTTTTATGATACCAAGCTAATAATTCAACACTGCAAGGTCATTGCAAGCTTTGATTTAAGAACTCAGGGTGTTAAATTACTGACCTAACATAGGAAAAACTAGGGAGGAAGATTTTTTTATTTTTTTAAAAAAGGTAAAGTGATTCTGTGTAATAATAAGTTAAGCTGCTGTGCTTGCTCTTTATCTTTTTAAAAAATCCTTCCTTCTTTCAGAAGCCATAACCCTGGGTGTTTTTAGACAGACCCGGGGATGGCCACCCCTGGGTCTGCTCTAGCTGTGGTGGGTTTACATGGAGGCGGTAACCACAGCAGACCAGAGTCCGCCCACGCAACATCCCTCTCCCTTGCAACATCCCTCTCCCGGGTGGATCGCCAGCAGCTCTGTGACTGTTGCTGGAGCAACCCCCAGCCTGAAGTGGAGCTACAGTGGCCTGTCTGCAAGTAGACAGACTGCTGCTCTGCCCCTGGCTGGTGCTCTGGGTGTGGGTGGCATGCCCTCTGGGATATTCTGGAGCACCGCAAGTGGAACTGCCCCAGAGCAGGCTGCTCCGCTCCTTCTCTACCTCGCCTCAGGGTGGTCTGCCTTTACACGGATGGGCCACCAGGGGGCAGGGCGGAGGAGGAGTGGAGGAGGTGTCTGTTTAAAAACACCCCCGTCTCAGAGGGCTCCTCCACAGCTACATCAGAAAGCCGGTTCAGTGCCTGCTCTGATTTGTGGGTCAAGGGTGCTGCTGCTTCATTTCCTCTTGAACACTAATTAGGGATCACCTCCACAGAACCTCCATTCACTTAGCAGAGTCAAAGGATGAGGCCACGGGAGCAGCGAGGGCCTGATCCCCACGCGGCCCTGTGGCATGCAAGCACGGCTGCCACACTGCGGGGCCAGCACGGGCACACGAGCAGCCCCTTCTCCCCATGAGGAAGCTGGGCGGCCAGGCCACTCTCAGAGCTCCTGCCATGGCTGGGGTGGGCTGCAACGCTGGCCACACAAGCAGGCACCCGGCCCTGCCCTGCCTCCCTCCCCTGGCCTGATGGAGATCCCGCCTGTGACATGGCTGTGTGTGACAGGCAACACCTGCCACTTGCAGCCCCACAGTGGTGCTCCCTGAGTGTCAGGGCAAGTGTGGTCCCTCCACACAGATAACCCTGCTTTGGGCAACTTTACCCTAGTTGGGGTAAGACTGCTCTGCAAGGCATACTCAGACATTTTCCGAGGATGTGTCGCGTAGCAGCCATTTTCTCTGCTCTGGGGTGAAGGAAACATCTGGCAGCCACCGGCCACATGATTCACTACATCACGTGGCCCAGCTACCCAGGGAGGGGTAAGGCTACCCAAGGCGTGGTAGCCTGCCCTCCCTGTCTCGTGTGGCATCACCCAAACCCGCTCCTCTTGAGCCTAGGCCAAGCAGCTTAAAGGAAATTTGACTTGTACCCCTTTTCAGATGTAATCGCTCTGGGTAACTGTTCTCGTATTTGCTGTGCTATGACAGGATATTCATAAAGTATTAATAGTGGCCTTGTCTCTGCCCTCTGTTCAATATGAACTCCTTCCTAAAATCAGCAGAACTAGGCCTGCAGTAAATGTTTCATCTGAACATTGCTGATACATTTCAGGGTGGCTCCTAAAATACATATTGCTAATTGCATTAAAAAGAGATGTCATTTCTTAAGGTTGGGTTTTTAAGTTCACTAAAACAAATGACATGATGGAGAAAAATGTACTTGATGCCTTTGAGTTTTTCACCTCTCCTCCCCTGTCCTCCAGGGGAGGTAGGAAGCTGAAAGATCACTACAGTGATTTGGATAGTTCAGATATAACTAGGGTAGCCATACCTCCCCTTTAAAAGAGGACGCGTATGGAAAATACATGTTGCAGGGCTGCATTGGTTCTAGTGCAGCACTGCACCATGTATTTTTCATAAGCGTCCTCTTTTAAAGGGGTGGTATGGCCACCCTAAATATAACCAAAAACATATTTAGTAATTGCTTCAGGGCTGGAGCTTTAAATAATAACAATACTGCATTGCTGTTTCATTACTTACCTCAGTAAATAGGACTGTCTCTTTCATTAAGATAGCAGTCCCCACTATGGTGGCAACCCTCAAACCACTTGTTTTATTGCCGTCAATGAGATCAAGTGTAGTGAGTGGCTTAAGACCTCTCAGTGGAGACCCTGCCTGGTGATGCAGCTAGAGTTGAAAGGGGCAGCCTTGTTACTCTGAAACATTGCAGATTGGAAAGCTCCAAACTTTTTCATAAGTTAAGCTCTGTAATTTAAAAGCTTTTGGTGTGTGAGGTTAGCAGCTAACTACATACACACATGTAGATGGAACTTGCTGAAGTATTGAAATCTTGTGATGACTTTACTTACAGTGCTTTCTATCAGCGGAGCTGGTTGTCCTTCCTACTTTGTGTCACTGAGATGGCGACAATGCAGCTCACTATGGCTTCCTCCATGGCAGATGTGGTGACTGAAGGTTTGCATAAGCAAACTCATGACTATTAATACCAAGCTTGCTGCACAAACCTGCTTCATACCATACACCCTCCTCATCATACAAGGAAGCCAACTTGGGCTTCTTTCCATGTTTCTTCCCCCAGTGGGAGAATTAATTTTAGTTTAGTGATCTTTTCTAATTAGTTGTACTGATTAGTTTTTCATCGATCATACTGGAATTTCATTTTTCAAGGGAGCTCTCCTTCCTCTCCCCATGTTTTCCATGAAAATGTGTGAAACACTTGGCAAGTCAGGGCATCATGGCCCATGTTTTATAGTTCTCATTTGACAGAGGTGACTTCCATGAACTAATTCAGTGCTTCATGTTTGTAGCCAAAGGTGGCAACTTCTCTGGAGCCAGGAGGGTCATGCCAAACTTTCTGCCCTTCTCTAGGACATAAGGTTCTCTGTGCACAGTATGTTTTTGCTTTGCCTGTTTCAAGCAGGCAGAGGTTAACCACCAGTGTGGTGGGTTTCTATTGGGATGTTACCATAGCATCACAGAACTTTTACAATCTATTTAGAAGTCTAAAGGTTTGAAAAGAGTGCTTGAAAGTTTCTGAACTCTGGCAGGGTGCCTAAATGTAATTACACCAAAGACAATGCTCCATTGAGAGCTGCTTCTGTTCAGAGAAGCAGCACCTGAGAGCCGGAGTTCCCAGCATAGCCTTTTCCGAGAGCTTTGGCTTTGTTATCACCATGTCCTTCCTGAACCCTCTTTTCCTCTCTCATGTGCGCATGCCCATCCCGCAGGCACAGAGTAAAGCGCGCTACAAGGCACGTCCTCCCTAGTGCTGGCATCTTAAGGAAATTCCTTTCTGTGGTTTGGCTTCTGTGGGGTATATAAAGACAAGGATTGAAAGTGCAGAAATCTCTGATGGTGTCCCCACTGCAAAGGCCTTTCACAGCTTCTGGAGCCAGCCAGGATCCTGGGGTTTATTCTCTCCTCTCCTGAGCTCTCCCACTACAGTGATGTGAAAGGCAACTATTGCTAATGCAGGGATTACCCATCTACACAGGAAGATTTTTGAGTGAAACACAAGCGCTTCAATTATATTAAAGAGTTCTAATGAGGGCTTTGGTTGAATTACTGCTGCAGCTAGACAAGTCAGGAATCGCATCCATGGTAACTTTAGCTAATGTACTGATTTACCTGTCTTTATTGAGTGGTTTTGTAGAGGACCAAAACAACTTTTTGAGCCTCTTGCTACATCAGGGAACAGTGGGTTTGAAGTCTATAGCTGTGCAAAACACCTAGAAAGAATAAGAGGAAATTTCAATAGTGGCAGAACAGATGTGTAATGTTCTTTTCTGCCTCTGCTTTCCAGAACACAAACCCTTTTCTTTCTGGCAAACAAGGATAAACATAATGGACCTAGAATCCCCCAGCTAAATAACAGGTATTAAGTGGGCTCTGACCTGCCCCATAAGTTCTACTCCACCCACCAAATGCCAAATAGAAGGTTTTTACACTGCTTCTGGAAAATGCTCGGGCCCAGGCTCTGGGAAACCTCCAGGGGAAGGGAGTTTCAAAGTTATGAAGTAGCCAGTGCCACCAAGAACACCTCTCTGTCCTCCCTTGTTGTATGAACTTTAACGCACAGAGGGAAGTTGCAAGAGGTCGTTCTTGGACAACCTTAAGGATTGCAATGGAGCACAGGAAAGGAAGCAGTCTTTCAGATATGTAGGGCCCAAGCCATTTAAGTCTTTATAGGTTAATCTCAGCACTTGGAAAACTACTGGAAGTCAGCACAGACTCTTAAGCCCTGGTGTAATGTGCTTTTGGCAACCTGCCCTCACAAGAAGCCTGGCTGCCATGTTCTGCACTAGCTGCAGCTTTCAAACAGTTATCCCGGCCAGCTCCACATACAGCACATTGCATTAGTCTAGCATTGAGATTATAAAGATATGGATGACAGTGGCTAGGTTCGACTCTGAAAGAAAGAGTCGCAGCCTTCTCATCAGATGGAATTATGAAAAACGCTCCTAGCGGGGGGCGCAATGCGCATGCGCGACTAACTAGCCGCGCCGAAACCACGCTCCCCCGGCAAACCCGCTCCGGCGCTACAAAAAACAAAAAAAAACTAAAACTAAACAAAATAAGAGAAAGGAACAGCTGCAAGAAAGTATGGGACACAAAGTGGACCAAAAAAAATAAAGAAAAAAAGGCTCCTTGGAAAGATCTTGGTGGCAGAGGCGCGAGGCAGAGGCAGCATAGGGAAACAAGGTAGGAGGCAAAATGGCGGGCGCGGCCTTTTTAAATACCCCGAGGGACCCCAAAAACTAAAAAACCCAGGCAGGGGGTCAATATACAGGCGCGACCAGCCGACCACACCAACCCCGAGCCCTCCCCGCATATCAGCCACCGTGCCACAAAAAATAGAGAAAAAAGGGGAAAAAAAAGAAAAAAACAACAGCAAAATACTTTAAAAAATAAAAAATAAAAAACCAGCAAGGAGAAAGCTAAGGGTATGAGCCCACCGAAAAAAAACAACGAAAAGGGGCCACTTACCCGATATTGGCAGCAAAAACAAACGGCAGAGATAAACCAGGAAGAGACAGGGGTAAGAGAAAAAATGGCAACCGGGCCAGCCCAAACAGCCCCAGAAAACATAGAGCCAGAAGATCAGGCTACTATGAATTCAATACTAAAAGAAATAAAAGAGGCAAGGGCAGAAGCCCAAAAGGATAAAATAGAAGTCCTAGATAAAATCAACAAAGTAAACAATTCAGTAGAAGAAGGAAATAAAAAACTGGAAACTATGAATAAAAGAATGAATCAGGCAGAAGAAAGGATTTCTAACTTGGAAGACCAGGCACTGAACTCAGACAGTGACCTGACAAAAATAAAAGAAACCATGAACACACTTAAACACAAATGTGAAGATCTGGAAAACAGATCCAGAAGAAACAATCTACGATTTATGGGCATTAAAGAAGGCAGCGAAGGGGGGGGAACGCATGAACTACTAATGCAAATAATTCAAGAAAATTTCCCAGATCAACCCCAGCTGCACAATATGGAAACAGAACGAGCCCACAGAACCTTAAGACCTAAGCCAAAAGACACTGACCCTCCTAGAGCCATTATAGCAAAATTTCTAAAATATAAAGACAAAGAAGCCCTACTTGCTGCATATAGAAAAAAAAAGCAACCAATGGAATTCCAAGGAAACAAAATCAGACTACAAACAGACTATGCCCAAGACACAATGATAAAAAGAAGAGCCTGGTCAAAATATTATACAGAATTAAACGAGAGAGGACTAAAGCCACAACTATGGCACCCAGCTAAACTCACAATCCTGGTAAACAGCAGAAGAAAAATTTTCGAAGATACAGCAGACCTAGAAATCTTTCTACAAACACACAGACCAGAGCAAAGACCTCAAGATGAACCCAGATGAGAGACTGTTATAGAATAAATTGAGTTAAGTATATAATGTATAAAATGTTTAGTTTAAAGTAAATAATATAAAAATGCTTATATCAATGTACTTTGATAGCGCAAAAAAAAAAAAATAACCAAAAAAAGAAAAAAAAGAGCCGGGGAGAGGGAGGGAAATGGGAGAAATAAAATAAATAAGCAACCCCCAACGCTCCCCAATTAGATGGGGAAAAAAATGGAAATTAAGAATTCCAACAGGCATTATATGCCAACGAACAAATGTTTATTGTATATAGTTGTTAATATGTTAAGATTAATGTTGTTAAGGTTTATTATATTATATGTAAATATGTCAAGGGAAAAGTTTAAACACAGCCACACACAACAACTAATCCACACACAGATACTCACTCAAAAACAATATAAGAGAACCCCAATAGGGAAACAATCAGAAAAAAAAAATCCACAAACACCCAAATGGCATTAAGACAAAAAAATACCCAAGCAATAAAACTCCTTACATTAAATGTCAAAGGCCTAAACCACCCAGTCAAAAGGAAGAAAGTAACAGAATTCATTACAGAACAGGGAATAGGAATTTTTTTTATACAAGAAACACACTTGATCCAAAAAGACCTAGGAAGATTCACATTCAAAGGGATGAAAGAAATATATGCATCATGTGGAAAAAAAAAGAAAGCTGGAGTCCTTATAGGATTCACAGCCTCAACAGAATTTATATTAACAGACAAAAAAAAAGACAAAGAAGGCAGATTCTTATTAATAAAAGGCACAATTAGAAACCAAACAGTAACATTGGTCAATCTATACGCCCCAAATGAAAACACACATCAATTCTTTCAAAAATACATACCCCTAATAAATCAACTAACAGAAGGAACACTGATCATACAAGGAGACTTTAACTCACCACTAACAATTTTGGATCATTCTACCAGAACACAACTCACACGTACCCAAAAACATATAGCAACAATACTAGTACAATACGACCTAATAGATGCATGGAGATGCTTAAACCCAACATCAAGAAACTACACATTCCACTCAAACAAACATAATACATATACAAAAATAGATCATATAATACTAGAAAAAGACACCCTACACAGATGCATAAAAAGTGAAATAATACCAGTCACATTTACAGACCATAATGCATTAATTACACTATACAATTGGAATATACAAACACAACAAGGGAACCAAAATTGGCAATTAGATAGAGGAATATTAAATAATGAATGGGTAAAAACTCAAATAGAAAAAAACTTAAAAGATTATTTTGACATAAATACAGGATCAGTTCAATCCCCCCAAATTCTATGGGAAGCAATGAAGGCAGTAATTAGAGGCAAAATTATAGCTATAAAGTCAAAAATTAACAAACAAAGAAGAGAAAGAAATAAAACGCTCACCACGCAATTAAATCACTTACATACAGAAAATAGTAAACAACCTTCTAAGAAAATCCAATTAGAAATACAAAAAATACGCAGCGAAATAGACACAATAGAAACACAAAGAATAACACAACAATTAAGGAAAATTAGAAGTTTTTATTTTCAAAATTGCAATAAAACAGGAAAGGTACTGGCACAATTAACAAAAAGTAAAAGGAAAAAAACAGCGATACCTATAATAAAACTTCAAAATGGCATCAAAACAACAAAACAACAAGAAATACAAAAGACATTCGTAGAATTCTATCAAACGCTGTATACATCTTCAAACCCCGAACCTGAAAAAATAAAAGAATTCATTAATAAATATAAAATACCAAAATTTAACATAGATCAATTAAAATATCTTAATGCCCCAATAACAACTAAAGAAATTAAACAAACCATCAAAGAACTCAAAAGGAATAAAGCAAGTGGACCAGATGGGATACCTGCAGAATTTTACAAAACATTTAACAAGATAATCATACCACACTTAACAAACACATGTAATGACATCATACACACTCAAAAAATGCCAACAACATTCTATGATGCAGTCATAACATTAATCCCAAAACCTGATAGAGATAGTGAATTATGCAGCAACTATAGACCAATATCATTATTAAACACAGATTACAAAATATTTACGAAAACACTAGCAAACAGACTGGCAGCAATAATAGGAGAAGTTATACATACAGACCAAACGGGATTTATCCCAAATAGACTGGGAATAGATAATATAAGAAAAGCAGTTAATTTAATATACGCAACCCAGAAAACGGAAACGCCAGCATTGATCCTGGCGGCAGATGCGGAGAAAGCCTTTGACAGGGCGGAGCCGGAATGTCTATATAAAACAATGGAACAAATGGGGATAAAAGGCAACTTCCTTAAAGCAATTAAAGCCATCAACTTAGCCCCAAAATCCCGAATATTAATAAATGGAAAACTATCAGAACCATTCCTATTGACAAGAGGAACACGACAAGGCTGCCCATTATCTCCCCTATTATTTAACATCACACTAGAATTACTAGCATGCGCCATAAGACAGGACCAAGAAATCACAGGAATACAGATAAACCAAACACAACACAAATTATCCCTGTTTGCAGATGATATGTTAATATACATGACAAACCCACACAAAACTGTACCAAAAACTCTCACCCTAATAAATGAATTTAGTAAAATTTCAGGATACAAAATAAACCCCCAAAAATCACAAGCATTAATCCTTACAAAAGATAAAAAAGAAGCCCAAAAAATAGCAGATCAAACACCATTCACAATAGCGGAAACACAATTTAAATACCTAGGAGTAAATATAACAAAGGACCATACCAAATTGTATAAGGCAAATTTCCCACACATATTAAATCAAATTAAAAATGAAATTTCCACATGGCAAAAACTTAAAACCTCATGGCTAGGAAGCATAAATTTATTTAAAATGATAGCCCTACCTAAAATTCTTTATAAAGTAATGGCATTACCAGTGCAACTACCACAGAAATTTATTAAACAATGCGAAAGAACCATGATGGAAGCAGTATGGAAAGGCAAAAAACACAGAATTAATAAACAAACATTAATTAAGAGTAAAGAAAAAGGAGGAGTAAACTTACCAGAAATACGAACATACATCAAAGCGGCAACATTGCGAACATTAAGATACTGGTACTACCCAACAAAAAATACAACCTGGGTAGAAATAGAAAAAGAACTATTAGGAAACATAAATTTAAGAGAGATAATAACAAACAAAAACAAAATAAAAATGAAAATGCTAACAGACCATCCATTCGCAAACACAGCTATACAAAACTGGCACAAAACACAAAAAAACCTAAAAATATCATTAGAAGAATCACCCTACACACCAATAAACACACAGACATTAGATAAAGACAACGTAGCAATAGAATTAAGAAAACTATTAGATAAACATAATATACATAGAGCAGAACAATTATTCAAAAACGAACAATTTATAACAATACAAGAATTACAACAAATAACAAAAAAAAAAATAGAAACGCTACAATATCTACAAATAAAAAACATATTTACAGATAGAAACAAAATACAACAATACTCAAGAAGACCCACCCAAATAGAAAAAACATTGTTAAACCACTCCACAAATAAAGGGTTAATAGCAAAAATATACAGAGCACTGATCGAGGCCGACTCCAACAACCCAAATTTTTACATTAAAAAATGGGAACAAGAACTGGGAAAAACGTTTGATGATAAACAAATAGAAACAATAGTAAAACAAATGCACAATTGTGCGAGTTCATTAGAAATTAAAGAAACACAAATTAAAGTAATTCTCAGATACTATCTAACTCCAACACAATTTAAAAAAATAGATGGTACAGGCCTCGATCGGTGCTGGAGAAATTGTGGAGAACAAGGCACATACCTGCATTGTTGGTGGTATTGTCCCAAAGTCCAACATTTATGGAATAGAATTTGGTTAAAGATGAAGAAGGCTACAGGCCTCATCATACCATTTCGTCCAGAAATAGCATTACTAGGATTATACCCAGATATTCCACTTATGAACCATCATCGAGAAACTTGTACATTAATGACACTAGCAGGACTCAACATTATAGCCAGAAACTGGAAAACAGCAAAGAATCTGACAGAGAACGAATGGACAAAAAGATTGTGGTATATGTATACAATGGAAAAAATAACATCAACCCAAGAAAAGAAAGCAAAGAACTGTACTACCAGATGGTTTACATGCATTGAAAGCATACAAGGATATACAATAGAAGAAGAAACGAAGTCATACCTTGTGGATTACAATATATAG
Source organism: Sphenodon punctatus (assembly GCA_003113815.1). Classification (NCBI taxonomy): domain Eukaryota; kingdom Metazoa; phylum Chordata; class Lepidosauria; order Sphenodontia; family Sphenodontidae; genus Sphenodon; species Sphenodon punctatus. The sequence continues at coordinate 3,833,131 of QEPC01009299.1, forward strand.
AAAAATATTATAGATACCTTGACAACAGTTGTTATTATATGTTAAAATATGTTATAATATGTTAAATTATGTTTATTGTTTATTATTTAATAAAAAGGAAAAAAAAAAAAAAAAAAGAAAGCTGTGCGGGAGGGAGGAGCGAGGGGTCAAGCATCGAGGAATCAAGCTCATGTCTGATTTGGTGAAGGCCACTAATCCTGGGTAAACGAGTTCACAGCCAGAAGATGCCTGAAGGCAGCCGCTCAACTCTGGCCTGCCCAGCTCCATATGGATAAAGTCACAGTAGTGTCACCCCCAATGCCTTCCAAAAATCATAATTTTCACCCACATCCCAAAATCATGAAATTGGCTTTAGATTCGTTAAAAAATAATAAAGGTTGGGTTTACTTTGAAAAAAACAAAAAAACAAAAACGCTCCTAGCCACTGCTGCAATCTGAAGTTCTAGGCCCAGTGTGGGGTCCAAGACAGAACACCCCAAGGCTAGGAACCTGAGTGACCAAAAGACGCTGGACCCCATCAATGATAGGTGTCACTATCCAGCCTCCCAGTCACAAGGCCTGCCACTGCCAGCCACCATCACTTCAGACTTGTCTGGATTCAGCTTTAATTGGCTCACTCATCACATCCAGTCCCCTATGGCAGCCAGGCACTGAGTAAATATCAAGACTGCAGGACCCAGGTCAGATAAAAAGGAAAAGGGTGTCATCCAGTTTTCACCCAGTAGTCTTTGATACACAGTAAACATGAGGGGAGACAACATGGAACCCTGTGGAACCCGACAAGGAAGGTCTTGAGGGAGATGATGAGGAATTGTGCATCACCAGCCTCTGAAACCTCTCCAACAGGAATGGCAGAACCAATCCCCCAGATCCTGCTGGGTCACATAGGAATTACTGTCCTTGGAGTGGCTTTATGAAGAGACAGGATCTAGAGTGGAATGAGCAGTCCTGAGGGAGGAACCCAAGCAGCAAGTAATTTGTGGAGAGGTTTCAACTAAGCTTTGTTGCCTTGTTACTGTCCAAATCCCTGGAAGTAAGCTTTAACTTGTCATACTGTGTGTGTAGAACAGGTTAGGAAAGGTACCTGTGTATAGACATATGTGTCATTGTAGCTTTATTGGAATAGCGAACAACCACAAATAGTGGGACCGTTCCATCCTGCTATCCCACTTACTCTGTGGAAGTAAAAACGAAAATCTTAATTAGAGCTTAACCACTCTGTCTTCCCAATTTATGGCTCTTTTATCCTGACAGAGGATAGGCATTCTCATATGTTAGTGAAGAGTCCTGGATAACCCTATCCTACACTGAACAAATTCTTGACTTCTTTGTGGCTATACTAAGCATTCCCCAGGAGAGAGTATATATGTATGTATCCGTAAAATATGTTGGCTAAAACGAGACATCTCAGTAGTGGATGAGGATTCCAAAATCTGTCATGATCCACAATGATTTTCTTGTTTGGACTCATTGGATGCCACCTCCTTATTGTAGAAAAGCAACACTTTACTGCAGGGTGGGAGGAGATAAATATTGTACCTCCACTGCATAACTACCTAAAGGCATTTGGCCTTCATCATGCTCAGGTGTGCTGCTGTTCTGACATACCCACCCAAACCTTGTCATTTGTTATTGCTTAAATAGTTAGCATGTTTTTTGCCTGCTGGCTTTAGATCCATCCTATACTCCCAAGGCTTATTGGGATAGAGGAACAAAATATGAAGGCATTCTACCATGAAATCAGAATATGTTTAATTTGCATTCCAACTGTGCCAGGACATGCCACCAGACCTTCACTGGCACTCCAGTGGCACCAGGGCGTGCCGTTAGGCCTTCAGTTGTCTCAGCTTGTCACTGAGGCCTTTTTCCATATCAAGCTAAAGTTTCTCATCACTTTCAAAAGCTCTGCACAATCTTGGTATCTCCGTTCTTCTTTTTCTAAATTCCTCACATCTTCCTTTCGTTAGTACTCTAACCTTTCTAAGTGTGCCTTTATCATGCTGCTATATTGTCTCTTCTGTTTAGAACTTCCTTCCTCCCCTAAACTCCCCACCTGTTAATTCAAACGCCTCTTTAAATCCCACCTCCCTTCTCTGTGCATTAGTTTTTTTGTCTCTGAAATGAAGATCATCCTTTTTTTCTCTTTCACATGGAATTGTAAGGATTGCTTTTAACCTCCTGAACCTTCTCTGAAGCCCTCTCCAGTCATCCCCCTTCTCTCTCATTCTGGTCAACACTACGATCATACTTGCTAATTAATTTCATATTCTCAGATTCATCTTTAACTTGGCCTTGTCTTTTGACCCATCCTTCAATGTCAAACCTAAATCTGTCTGCTTTTTCCTGCACAACGTATCCATCAGCTGAACTTTTTCTTTTTATCCACACTGTTAAAATCTCTTATCTTTGCACTGATTGATTTGCTTGCACCTTGAATATTGCATCTCCTCCTCTCTGGCCTTGATGCCTGCAAGCTTATTCCATCAAGTCCTTTCAATGTGCTGCTAAGAAGACAACCTTCCTGGCTTACTATTATTATGATATCTAATTAATTATGCCATCCCCCTTTTAAGACCCTCCTGTGGAGTCCTCTTTTTCATCAAGCAAAAACATTTTGTCCTAATGTTCAAAGCCATCCACAAGTTAGCCTTTCTCTATGTATTCGTCCTATTATCTTATTATGAGGTGAACTCCTACCTTCGCTCTGTCAGTAATACCAGCCTCAATTGTCTGTTTCTTTGCATTTTCTCCCAGGTGATCTCTTATGTGAGGGGGAAAATTTGCAGTCAAAAAACCCCACAAAACCAAAACCTTATCTTGCATTTTTAAGTCCCTGCTCAGAACTCACCTTTGCAGTAATAGACTAGACTGTCATCAGATGATGTCTAGGCAGATGATTAGTTGTACATAATTATTGCTACTAATTGGTTAAGAATTGCACATACAAGTTCACTTGTGCTAAAATGCATTCTGTTTTATTATCTATCCTGCTCCCTGCCTACTTGTTTGTCTCATCCCCACCTGTTATGTCTTGTCTTTTTTAGCTGTTAGCTCTTGAAGGCAAGGACTGTCATTTACTATAATGTTTGTGCGGTGTCTGGCACAGTAACACCTAACCAGGTTGAGGCCTCTGGGCACTTCAGAATTTAAATGTTAAAAAACCATTTTAAGTATATTGAGATCCTCAGTTAGCAAAGTGTAATAACTATTTAAAAACAAAGCAGAGCTGCAGTCAATCCATTTTCAGTTCTCTGGAACCCAATCCAAAGCCCACTGAAATAATGGCGCTTTTAGACGTGCCATTGAGCTCACGGATTTAAATAAACGGCCATTAGAAAAATCATGTGGGTGGCGCTTAGATACACTGCTGCCACTGAAAACCGTGGCTCGTGCAGTCATTATAAAACTGCATTGGTAAAACCTTGGTTTTACTACTACTACCTCGAGGTACTACTACCTTGGTTTTATCAACGTGGTTTATAATGAATGCGTGAGCCACGGTTTTCAGTGGCGGTGGCGCGTCTAAATGCCACCTGTACTACTTTTCTAACGGTGGATTATTTAAATCTGCGAGCCCGGTGACACATAAAAAAATGGGCTAAGTGGGAGCCTTTCCACTGACTCCATTGTGCTTTAAATCAGGCACCTGGTGTACTGTAGCTTTATAGTTTGTGTTTTTAACTTGTCATCTCCTTGAGATAATTCCACTGTTTTCCTACAGTTTGTTTGTACAACTCAAAGCACACTTGTAAGTACACAAAAACTATATAAAATAAATCATAATTAGGCCAGCAGTGTTTGCAAGATTGAAGTACCAGGTGACTATGGGGGTGGGAGTGGGGGAGCAGATTCTAATGCTTTGAAATATCTGGCTGGTACTACAGCTTGGTATACTGCTAGAGCGAACAACATTTTGAGTTAATTAAAAAAACCTTCCCATAAAGTGTTAGGAATCCAAAGCAAACCATTGAGCTTTAATCTGTACATCATGGTAGTCAAGCCTACACAAACAGAGACTTTCCTAGCCCCCAGGCAGAAATGTAATTCTTATTTTTTAATTTTAAAAAAGTGTCATGTGACTGCACTTCTGAAGAAGAACTCTGAATGTCTGATTGCCTTTGCCTCACAAACAAGACTGTTCCCAGTCCTTTGAAGGGAGTTTGTAATTAAGCATTTTGATTAGCAGGTTTTGTTTATTAGGGAGCCAACCTTTCTGAAGAGCTAAATAACTGAGTGAAGCTATCCAAATAGCCAATGGAGTTTGGCTGCTGTGTAGAAACTACCTTTGGAGAAACCTTGCTCTGGCCAAGGGTAAACATGAATCTTTTGATTAACTCTTCCGCTGGAGATGCACTAAGCTGCTATCCTAGGGGAATCTTTTAATGATCTCTCTGGAGTGTTTGAAATCCTTCACTGCTTGTAAGAAACATGGTGAAATGCTCACATGGCTCCATTTTCTTTTGAGGGGACCCTTTTTCTCATTTTCATTTTATTTGTATTAATGCTTCCATTTCATTTGCATGTTGACCTCTACTGCATCTTAAAGGAGTTCTTTCAAACTTTCACAAAACATGAATTACTAGATTTTCAAACAACATTCTTAAAAGAATTTAGGAGGAAAATATCAAATGAAAAGAGCTTATTGAACAACATTGCCCAGCAGTGTTCACAACACAAATATTGCAGCTTTGTGAGAGTCTAGGAATAAGACTACCTGCTATCAAACCTTGTATTGGGCTTGGAAGGTGGAATGTAGTGGTGCCCCATTCCTTATAGTACTGTCAGTGTGTGAAAACAAATGTGACGGCACTAAGGCGCTGCCATGGACTTACCACCTCTGAGGTTGGGCCACAACCGTGTGACCGGAGCCTGGCTAGTGGGGAGGATGGGGGGAGATATGGATGTGTGTCCACCTATCCCCGCCCCCGCGCTGCATCCAGCAGCCCGTCCTCACCACCCCCATGGGCAGCCATGGCGGCCAGTAACTGCCACCATGGTGCCTGGCACCGGCAGGCACTCCAGACCAGGTCCAGTAAAGCAGGCTTTCAGACATGAAAGCCTGCTTTACTCCTTGTCAGGCAGCCAGATCCTGGTCATGGTGGCAGCTAGCACGGGCTATGACTCAAGGATTTCCATGAGTCACAGTCCAGGCTAGCCGCCACCAAGGTCTGGATCTATCCCGTGCAAACATCTGGCAGCCAGGAAGCAGCCTGAAACTAACATGACGGTGACCCTGATGCAAACACGGAGAAAAGTGTGGCAAAGCGGGCCACTGTCAAGTTTGAAAACTCTCAGTGTCACCCCAGAAATTGCTCTGATTCCACATCAACAGTTCATGTGTAGCTTCACTCAATTATTGTTAACAATGGACTGGGAAGTTCCAACCACAGTAATGAGCATGATGATCAGTGACAGCGTATGCCCATCAGCTGAGTGGGATTGAAGATCGCCTTAAAGTTCAACCCACTTTAATCTCAAGTATAATTTTTGTCAAGTCCTGCACAAGTCCTGGTTTCCTAGTCTTGGCAGGTAACAACGCTTCCCACACCTAAGCAGAAGTAGCCCTAAACAATAATGTTTCTTACGTGTCCAGTGCCACAAGCTGGAGTCCGTGCAGGCGTTGGTTCAGGAAGGCTAGAAGGGGGGCCCAGGTGAAGCTGGAGAGATGGGCTGCTAGGGTATGATGAGAGTGTGATCCATGTGTGCAATGTCAGGAAGGGAATTACACCACGCGGTTCACTGCTGATGCTAGTGACCGCAAGCTGTCATTCAAAGTTCCATCTGTTCAAACCAGTCCTTATATACTTTTAAGGTGCTGCTGTTAAAATGTGCAGGTGAAGGAGCTGAGGCGCTTGTATCACAAAAAGATCTATGGTGAGGCAGGAGGGTCTGTGGGAAAGAGGTGATGTCACTCTTCTTTTGCAGAGAGAGAGAGAGAGAGTCTTTCCCATTGTTTATGGATTGTTGAGGCTTAACAGTTCTTTTGGTGTCCAGTTGTCTAGAGAAAAGGGTGAGCCTCCCAGTCCTCTGAGCACATTAGCATCTTCCTGGCACATTGTTCTCTCCTGACTTTGAGATGGCCCTCATCAGGAACGAATGGCTCTGGGCATCTCCTGGGTGGAGAAGTCGTGCCTCAACAGTCTTGTTAAGGGCTCCTGTCCTGACTGGGGCTAGAGTACTCAATTGTCCATGGATGGCAAGATGTTAACTGTTGAGTTGGGAAATACCTGAGTTAGGAATCTCTTGTCTCTTTTCTCCCTCTTCCACTCCTCCATGCTGCTGTTCCCAGAGCAGCTCTCAATACAGAGTCACCAAGTCTGCTCCTTTCACAGTCTTTGGGCCTAGCTTCCTTCTATCTTTCTTTCTTCATGGCAGGACAACATACGATATTAATAAAATTAAAAGATCCTATTGCTATACATGGAAGTGAGAATTCTAATTCAGCTCATTAAGTTGTGCCTCGTGTAACTGCATGGAAAACTGTGATGATACCAGTAGTGCCATTTTAAATGAGCTAGACAGAGGTTGCATTTTCTATTTTGGAGGAAACTTGTAAAATGTGGTCATTTACCCACAAGGGCAAGAGAAACCATTATTTCCAAGGTTCCGGAATGCTCTAGGGGAATTACCTCCCGATCTCGATGACCGTTCACTCGATGACCTCATTGTCTTCTGGAACAACTTGTTGACTGAGACCACTGACTGAATGGCTCCCAGGCGTCCGCTTCCGGAATACCGACAATGCAGGTCCCTTTGGTTTACAGAGGACCTGCGCCAGATGAAGCAGAAAGGATGGTGGTTGGAGTCATAGTGGTGCCAGACTCGTGCTGAAGCTGACCGATTACAGCATAAAGCTAGTTTAAAAGCTTATGCTGTAGCGTAGCGGGCAGTAAAGAAAGAGTTCTTTGCTGCCCTCATAGCATCTACAAAGTCACATCCAGCGGAGCTTTTCCGGGTGGTGCAGCGGCTGGTCAGTCCGGTCTCCCTCCACCTGCAACTCGAATCTTCCAGTGCCCGCTGTGACATGTTTGTTGACTTTTTTGTGGATAAATTCACCGTGACTTCAATGCTACACTTATAACAGTGGGAGAACCTGAGGTAGTGGAGGACCTGCCTTGTCTGATTTCATGGGATCAATTTCAGTGGGTGTCGCCCGTTGATGCGGCCGTTGTCCTAAGGGCCACCTGTTGTGAATTAGATCTGTGCCCATCCTGGTTGGTTAAGGCCTGCCGGGAGACGTTAGGCCCATTGTTGGCGGGGGTTGTGAATGCCTCCCTTAGGGAGGGCAGGGTGCTGAGCCGCCTCAAAGAGGTGGTAGTACGGCCCCTGCTCAAGAAACCATCTCTTGACATTGACTCCCCGGCCAGCTATCGGCCAGTCTCTAATCTTCCCTTTTTAGGGAAGGTTATTGAATGGGTGGTGGCTCAGCAGCTTCAGGGGCATCTGGATCGGGTCAGTTTTTGCAGTCCAGTTTTTGTCCTGGGTTTGGCACAGAGACTGCACTTGTGGTTTTGGTTGACAACCTGCTCTGTGAATTAGATCGGGGCAGATCTTCTATGTTAATTTTATTTGATCTGTCAGCTGCATTTGATATCGTTGACCATGAGATGTTGGTGGCTCGGCTGCGGGACCGGGCCGGGCGGAATTGTTCTTGAATGGTTCTGCTCGTTCCTGACCAGGAGAACTCAGCATGTGATTCTTGGGAAATGTACTTCATCTCCCCGGGACCTCATGTGTGGAGTCCCGCAGGGTTCTATTCTGCCGCCACTCCTGTTCAATGTGTATATGCAGCCTTTGGGTGAGGTTGTGAGAGGGTTTCGTGTGCGTTGTCATCAGTACGCCGATGACACACAACTCTACCTCTGCCTATTATCTTCTGGGCCCAATTCAAGGTGTTGGTAATGACCTACAAAGCCCTAAACGGCCTGGGCCCAGCTTACCTGTGGGACCGCCTCAAGCCCTGGATCGTATTGTGGCCCCTGTGGTCAGCCGAGGACGCACGACTTGAAGTCCCCCGGGTTTCCTGAGTGGCGACGATGGGGAGGGTGTTCTCGGTGGCCACTCCTAGGCTGTGGAATTCCCTCCCAACGGAGGCCCACTTGGCCCCGGACCTCCCCTCTTTTCGAAGACAGTGTAAAACCTGGCTGTTCCGCTGGGCCTTTGGAGAGAGAGACGGGTAGGGTGGGGGGTTCTTCCCTTTGTATATTTTTAGCATTTTAATGAATTTTAAATCATATATTGTGTGTTCCTATTATTGTTATTATTGTTGTATATTTTGTAAGCCGCCCCGAGCTGCTCTGTGAGCAGGAAGGTGCGGGGTAAAAGAATAACGAAATAAATAAATAAATAAATAACATGAGGAGTTAGCAATGTGACTGTGGGACTTGGCGAGTGTTTGTGGAACTGCTTTTGAATGGTTCTGCTTGTTTATGACCGGGACTTCCGAGAGGGTGGTGATGGGCAATTGCTCATTGTCCCTTCAGGGTCTTCTCTGGGATGTCCTGATGGGCTCTGTTTTATCCACTCTTCTATTCAACATGTATATGAGGCCACTGGGCAAGGTTTATGGGAATTTGGAAAAAAGGCACCATAAATATGCTGATAACACTTAGCTCTTTCTGTGTCCTTTTAATTTGACTCTGGCCCAGCAATCTTGACTCTAACACACCATCTGACCATGGTAGGGCACTGGATGTGGGCAAGTCAATTGAGTCTGAATCCAGGACAAGACTGCGGAAATGATGGTTGGTAGGCTTGGTGAGTTGGTGGGTGTGGGGACATATAATTGATGCAGTCCAGCATATAATATCTTCTTGCATAACTAGAAGTTACTCAGGTTTGTAGACTTTGGGTGTTCCTGGATTCATCACTGCACCTGGACTCTCTGGTCCCAGTAATGAATAGAAGTGCCTTTCACCTTCTCCATATGATAAGAAGACTGTGAATCTTTCTTAAAGATTCAGACCTAGCAACCATCATTCATGTCTTCGTAACCTCAAGGCTTTACTACTGCGAGGCACTCTATGTAGGCTGGCCTTGAAGAATGTTTGGAGGCTGCAGCTGGTGCAGAACGCAGCAGCCCACCTCCTGGGCCACTGATAGCACATTGTACAGGTGCTCCAGGGTCTGCATTGATTTCCAATAGCTTTCCGGGTCCAATTCATGGTGGTGTACTTTACCTATAAAGCCCTAAAAGGCTTGGGCCCCAACATGCCTTAGGGGCTGCCTCCTCCTCTATGTCCTATTGCAATCTCTTGGTCACTCAGGAACAGCCTTCTTGCCATGCCACTGGTACACAAAGTATGGGCAGAGGCAATCCCCCTGAGGTTTGCCAGAGCCATAACATGTTCCGAAAACAGCGTAAAACATTTATATTTAGGTGGGCTTTTGGTGGCTAGAGATGGGTTAGGAATAAAGGGGTGGATAAGTTTGAATTCATTTTCTTCTTTTTAAAACATGTATTTGAGTTTACTATAGTCTACCCTGAGCATGTTTTTTTGTGGGACAGACAGGACAGAGATCTAAATAAATAATAATAATAATAATAATAATAAATACCAATAATAATTTTGACTCTGACCATCCAGCCTCTTTTGGACAACCCTGGTTTCTGAAGTTTTAGGATGAATTTATCAAAATTTTGTCAATCACATGGTAGAGGTTTGAGACCCAGCATGATGTTCTTGCATATATGCTGACCTCTAAAGAACAGGTGGATATTAGGTGTGATGATACAGTTTAGAGATTTGAGTCAGCAAGTGAAACTTTGCCTGTGGTTTCCATGCTATCGTTCTAGTTGGTGTCATGATTTCCTTACTGGCTTCAGATTCCTAATGTAATTTTTGACTCTGTTTTGACTTTCTCTTCAGCTTTAACAGTGTGCATCAAGGAACTCACATTTTGTTCCGAGAGTTCAGTTTCATCCAAGCTACACCTCATAACAGGGCATCCTTCCTAAGAACCTTCTGGAGATGCTTTCGAACACTGGGCAAAAATGGAGGTAAGTTTTCTAAAATCCATCATTGCTTTGATAGCTGTACACCAAGTCTGCTGTCTATGAATACGTGTGAAGAAAAAAAAGTTTAACTTTTAAAAGCAGCTTCAAAATTCTTTGAATTGGAAGATCTGACTATTCTTGCACTGATGGGTATCTGAGCTCAGAACCACCCGCTGTTTGGGGATCCTGCCATCATGCATTAAGTCGGTGGGCAATTGGGCCTTTGCTGCAGCGGCCTTCCAGTGTGGAATTCGCTCCCTCTGGATGTCGATGTCTCATTTCCTCCCTCCTTACCTTTAAAAAGCACCTGAAGACTTATTTGTTTTTCATGTCTTTTAGGATCCACAACTGGTTCCCCTTAATGTGTTTTCTCCTCTCTCTACCTTCCCTGTTAAAGTTGTTTTAAAACTGATTTGTATTTTTAAATAGATTTTATATTGTTTTATCATATTTATTGTGAAGTTCTCTGCACACCATTTTGGCGGGGGGGAGGGGGTGTTCATGCTATAGAAATATTATTGTTATTATTAGCCTCTCTCCCACCGATCCATTTTTAGGGCTGTTTCTTTAAATTTTTCTTTGTTGACGGAGCAATGCATTCTGCAACATGTGTTTCATCCTTAAGTCAAATGTTCCCTCCCTCATAAAGCTTTTTTATATTCTAAACTTTTCTCACCTCCTAGTCACTCGCTCCTTTGGAAAACAGGGAAAGGGGACTGTCAGCAGTGAAACTGACCAAGCATTGTGTCTATTTCATAAGGTTGGGGAATGGCCTCTGACTTGACAAACAGGAAGTCATGAGTTCGAATATCACTTTCACTGATTGCAGTTCATGTTTCCATTACCTCTCTTGGCTTTCAACCCAGGCCAAAGACATGAAATTGAGCTATTTCCATTTGACTAATAAGCTAACGGAGAGTTTAGACAAGGTCACAGTCAGGAATAGAATCCATGATTCCAATATTGTAGATCAGAAGCGTAGCTATTTGACGACAGTGCTAACTATGCTACAACAGTCTAATAAACAGCTGTGTAGGAAGCCGGTTAACACCTTCTATAGCAGTTGAATTAATAAAAGAGGTCAGTAGTTGTTCTGTAGCTCGATAGAACTTCGAAGATTGTTTCTAAAGGTCTAGTGATCAAATCTAGGTTATGTGAGAGGTGGGCAAAGTTCCTGAGCCCAAGATAGGAAGATTCCTTATACCTAAGGTTCCTAATACTAACATTTTCATATCACCAAGAGCCATAAGATGTGTTACATTAGGTCAAAACAGACGTGTGGGCAGTGTGGTGGCTCCCTGGCCTGGGGCAGGAAACAGCAGCAGCCACTCTCTGGATCGGTGGGCGGCACTGAACAAATGTGCCTGCTGCTGGGAGAGCCACCCCATTGCCTGTATGACCCAGACAGGGGTGGGGCCGGAACAGATGTGCGTGCGGACAGCCATGCCCCTGCAGAAGTGCCCCACCATGACAGGCAGCCATGATGCCTGGCCATGGCGACCCTTGCCTGTGGTGGGGATGGCAGGGCTGAGCAGACACTTTGGCCCACGTGGGCGGCCCTTGGCCCAGAATGGGCGCCCAGGATCTTTGGGAGGACTCATTCTGAGCCAGCTGCCTACCCGCCCCAGGGCAGTAGCGGGACCACACGTTCAGTGAGTCCTGGCATAGCAGGCCATAGTGGGCCCACGTCATGTCTGTTTTTACACACAAATTGTGGCTTCCCCCATTCCTGGGAACAGGGCAGTGCTCCTTTCTCCAAGTCCCATCCCTCATATCAAAGCTCTGACTCACAGGGCATTTGGTAGGTTTGGTCGGCAGCAATGGTGGCACAGGGCAAACTCCCCTTGCTCCTACAACCCCCATGCCAGGATGGGCAAGGATCTAATTCACAACTGGTTGCTCTCACTGCCCCAAGCACCTTCCCCCTCATGGCTCTAGTGCTGAAATGGTGGGTTGACTTTGCTTACTCTTGAGTAAGTTACATGCCCCCCCCCCTCCCCAGGCAGCTACTTCTGGTGAGAACCACAGTGCATGACCCCAAAAGCCGATGTGGCTCCCGAGCCACCGTTTGCCCACCTCTGGAATATTATGTGCATATTACTCATTTAATTTTAAAGCTTTCTTTTTAAAATTAGTTTAATTTTTGTTAACACAATGAGAAAACAGCCTGAAACACACATTTGTATAAACAATAAAATAAAATTACACATTACAAATTTTAAAATTTGTTAGATGTTAGATCTTTTTCGGTGGCCGCCCCTGTGCTGTGGAATTCGCTCCTGGAGGAGGCTCGGTTGGCTCCTGCTCTCCTGCGGTTTCGGCGTTTATATAAGACCTGGCTGTTCCGTCAGGCTTTTGGCGAGGGGTAGCGGTAGGGTTTCCACACATATTGTGTATTAAATTGTTTTAAAAAAATTTATATTGATTTTATTCAATGTTGTTTGCTGCCCCAGGCTGCCCTGAGGGCGGGATATACATTTTAAATAAAATAAATAAATAAATAAAAATTCAAATGGGCAGGTGCACTTCCCCACTGTGGTTCCCCCACCAATCACCCCCCTTCTCAGTATTCCACTCCCCTGATTTGACTCAGAGCTGTGGCTAACTGTGAGAAGAAGCCACCCCAGTTGTTTGTTTCTTCACTCCGGGAGGTGTTCTAGCTCCTGCTATCCCTGCCGAGTTGCTGGTTCCTACCTGGGCTCACACCCACTATCACATGGTGATTATAACTAACCTTCAGCTAGGCAAATAATGCAGAGTTTATTGAGCGTATTGCATGCTTTATTGTGCACCAATAGTGAAAACTGAAACTGAAACTAAAAATTAAGCAATCAGTTTTTCTATGCTGTCCACTGGTGTCTCGCATCCGCGGCTCATAGTAATATACTTGAAGGAAGCAGCACACCGTTTTATTGGGGACTCTCCACGTGTGGTGTTGGAAATCCTTCTTGGTTTGCATAAACCCCACCCCACCTTGTCCAGTTTTATGGGATCATTTTCAGCAAGTGTCACCCACTGATGCAGTGGAGGTGTTGCAGGCAGTGTGGGCCACAACTTGTGAACTCGACCCATGCCCGTCCTGGCTGGTTAAGGCCAGCTTGGAGACGTTGGGCTCATTGCTGGTGGGGGTTGTCAACGCCTCCCTATGGTACGGTTCCAGGGTGCCTTAAGGAGGCTGTGGTGCGACCTTTGCTCAAGAAACCATCTCTTGATGTTGACTCTGTGGCCAGCTATCGACCAGTCTCTAACCTTCCCTTTTTAGAGAAAGTTATTGAATGGGTAGTGGCCCAGCAGCTCCAGGGACATTTGCACTGCATTGGTTTCCCTGATCTCTTGCAGTCCGGCTCTTGTCCAGGCTATGGCACTGAGACTGCGCTTGTGGTCTTGGTTGACGATTTGTGCCGTGAGCTGGATCGAGGTTGGTCGACTCTTCTGATTTTATTAGATCTATCAGTGGCTTTTGACACTGTTGACCATGAGAGGTTGGTGACTCACCGTGGGACTGTGCCGGGGTAGGCAGAATTGCTCTTGAATGGTTCCGCTTTTTCCTGGCCAGAAGAACACAGCCAATGGTTCTGGGGAACTTTTTTCATCTCCCTGGGATCTCTTGTGTGGAGTTCCACAGGGATCCATTCTGTCCCCTCTCCTGTTCAACGTGTACATGCAACCTTTGTGCGAGATCGTAAAAGGGTTTGATGTTTGGTGCCATCAGTATGCTGATGACACCCAGCTTTACCTCTCGTTTTCTTCTGACCCAGATCCTGCAGTCTTGGTGTTTACCCAGTGTTTGGCAGCAATGGGGGATTGGATGAGGGCAAGCCATCTGAAGCTGAATCCCAACAAGACAGAGGGGATGCTGGTGGGAAGGGGCGAGGGGGTGGAGGCTTCCATCATTGATGAGGTGCGTCTTCCTTGGTCCCTCAGGTTTAGAGCCTGGGTGCGCTCCTGGACTTACAGCTCTGCCTGGATGTCCAGGTGCTGGCTGTGGTGAGGTGTGCTTTTTTGTAAATTACATCTGGTCTGTCTTCTTCGGCCATATATCTCAGGCTCTGATCTTGCCACTGTCATCCATGCCTTCATCGCTTCAAGATTGGACTACTGCAATGCACTGTGTGTGGGGCTACCCTTGGTGACTATCTGAGGGCTGCAGCTGGTGCAGAATGTGGCGGCCTACCTCCTTGTGGGGACAGGTCACTGTGAGCACATAACTCCAGTGCTCCGCTCTCTGCACCGGCTGCCTGTAGTCTTCCGGGCCTGATTCAAGGTGTTGGTTGTTACCTTTAAAGCCCTATACAGTCTGGGCCCTGCCTACCTGCGAGACCGCTTCACCCCCCAGATCCTGGACCAGCCCCTGTGGTCGGCCGGGAGAGCCCTCTTGGAGATCCCCCGGGTGTCCCAGGTTGCAACGTTTGAGAGGGTGTTCTTGGTGGCCATGCCATGGCTGTGGAACTCTCTCCTGGCAGAGGTCTGTTTATCCCCAGACCTTCCCTCCTTCTGTAGGCAATGTAAAACCTGGCTGTTTCGCCAGGCATTTGGTAAGGGAGACGGGTAGTGGGTGGGGGATATTTAGGGGGGTGGTACTTATTTTCAAGTCTCGTGTGTTTTATTTTATATTTTATATTTTTGGATTTATGTTTTTATGTTTTTATTGTTAGCCGCTCTGAGCTGCCAATGGGCAAGAGGGGTGGGATATTAAATTATGAAAATAATTAAATATAAATAAATAAATAAAATAAAGCCCCCAGTCAAACATGCACCTCTTATACCTCCTCCCTGTCATCTTCCGCATCACCATACAGTGCGGGTAGAAAACCTCCCCACTTGTGAGGGCTTTCTGCAATTCTTCACGTGTCCAAACCTCATGTAGAGCCACAAGCTCCCCTTCAGTCTATTCACATTCCTTGAACCCCGAGACACTTGTTTCCCCAGAGATATTAATCTGAGCGGCCCATGGCCCCTTGGGTATTCCCTCGCTGTCATCAGGGAAGGGATGAGAAAGAATGGCAAGGAAGATCCAGCTTCCATTAGTGACAGCTTTACTTCTGTCAGGTTCACAGGGCTGGACAAGGCAGAGTTTCTACAGGATCAGGACTGAACAACGGGTCCTTGTAGGGTAAGGGCCGAACCAGAGACCTGATGGGGTCAAGACAAGTAGCAAGTACAAAGAGGCAGCCCAAGTACAAAGTTAGAATCCAAGCCAAGGTCAAATGCAGAGAAGCAGTCCGAAGTGGGTGGGTCAGGGGGGAAATGGGAACAATGAGGTAGAAGGTAGGCAGTGGGGATGAGGAGTGCAGAGGTAGGAACCAGGAGACTAAAACAGGGGTCCAAGGGCAGTTGTTCAGGAGGCAGCAAACCAGACACAAACAAGGTGCCAGGTTGTTGCTCTGTCTGGCTCCTGCTTCCTGTCACATGCCTTTATACAGAGCAGGCCCAGTCAAGGGTAAATCAGGGCATGGTGGGTGGGAACCCCATTAGGCTATCCAGTGGGTCATCAGGACCAAATAAAGGGCCAATCCTGGCTGTACTGATGGCACAGAGGTGCGAGCCATCAGCACCTGCATCCTAAGGGCACTGGTTCAAGACCAGATCCTTGTAACTCCCGGCACTGCATAAACCTGAAAGAAAATCTCGCTCTCATTTGAATCCCACTCTCTCATTTCATTTCAGACTCCTACAGTTCCATTCTGCTGAACTTGGAACTGCAGTAGGGTTGTGCGTTCCTGCACTCCACCATGCATACATAGAACCTCACTGTGCGCATGTGCTTTTCTCTGCACATCAGGCCGTGGCCAAATGTCAGCAAAGGCCAGTGTATCTGTGACACCCGCCCCCGCCTCCATATACCCAGCCCAGGGGACTCTGATCAGCCACAGCACCTGCATTTAAAATCCATTTGGCTTTGCAGGGCCTGCAGCAATGAGTTTCTATGGCGTTATGAACCCTCATGCTTGTTCCAGAAAAAACTGTTACTTGCCCCCGCACCCCGGAATAAGGCAACGTACACAGAATCTTGGGTTAAAGGCCGCACATTTATTAACTCGTTTACCAAGTCAGGGAGGGGGTATACTCCATCCCGGGCCCCTTAAACTAAATTTGATATTGAAATACTTAAACTTAACTTAAACTTAACTCAGCGGCACGATGTCCCTCGGTACCGCTGACTTTGTGTGTTCTAGGTCACTCTCACTTCAGCCGTCCGGCTGATCAGGGAGGGAGCACCCTCTAGTGACCAAAGTCACTAGAGGGCAAACAGCTGATCCTCTGTTGTCAAGCCTTTTGACATTTTGGTGAAGATGCAAAACCTGGCTGTTCGCCAGGCCTTTGGGGAGGGTTGGGGGGTGGGTTAATGGTTTATCTCCCCTACCCTATTTGGTTTTAAATATCCCAGGCTCTGTTTTAATGTTTAATATTTGATATTGTATATGTTTTAAATGGTTTTATATATTATATTTTGTTTTTATTGTTGGAAGCCGCCCCGAGCTGTTTTCAGGAGGGGCGTGGTATAAATTGAACAAATAAATAAATAAATAAATAAAATCAAAGTAGGAGGGCGGCGGAGGCTTCCTTACGGGTCCGTCCCTGTCCTTGTCCATCTAGCTCGCCCCTCCCTCCTAAGCCGGGGTTTAAGCCGGCCGTCCCTGCCTTGGCTTAACCCTTGCTCCATCTCTTAAGGAGATGCCGTCACACACCCACTAACTTAACTACTTTGCATGACAATAGGTATAGATATGCCCTGGGCCCCTGCCACCACAAACCTCCAGCAATTTGCTTGGATGGTTTGTACCCCAGCCCTGACCTCAACACAATTGAGCCAGCCACCTCTTCAACGCGGCCAGATATAGGTTCAACCCTTCCTCTGACAAATGTACCCCATCGGCTCGAAACAGTTCCGGCTTAGAAAAACGGATATCTGCATGGGTTATGACCACTCCCCCTTTTTCAGTTACCAACTTCCCCATTTCCTTATTGATCTTGCAGCGGACCCGGTCCGCCTTACCCTGGTGGAGTGCGTTCGCCCATGTAATCCGTTCTAGCATGTCGGACCACACAAGGAGAGTGGAGGGCAACAACCGGGCTATCTCAGCCCAGTCCCGCTTCATCCTTACCACCAACTCCACTCCTGACATCTGAGGGATGTTGTTCTCCCCAAGATGGATGAATGTGCGGGTGCTGCCCTTCGGCTGCCTCGTAAACGAGGGGCATGAGCTGCTCCCATCTCATGCCCCTTCTCGCCCTCCACGCTATTTCAGCCCTGTCTCCCAGACCCAGCTGCATGCCCCAGTGGGACCTCCCGGCCACTCGTCCTGCCCAGAACATGATGCTGTGCCCCATCATCCAAATCAACTTCCGTTGATCCTTCATCCTGGGGGTTGCAACTGAAAGAAGACAGGGGCGAGTCGGAGGGAGATATGATCATTGCATGCACATAGGTGCGGAATGCGGTTGACCTCCATCTACCCAACCTTCTTATCTCGCTATCAGACATCCCCAACTCTGCTGCGTAGGTTGCCACCCCAATTCTAAATGAGTGAGATGCAAAACCTTGGCCAGGCACATTCACCGCCTTCAGCGCCTTCTGCAGTACTGCTGAGAATTGGTAGCGAGTCACTACTGCGCCATCCTCATGGACAAGAAAAGGCCCAGCCACTGACGGGTGCATTCCCATATACCACCCCACCACCGCGACCGGGCATATCTCCGGGTCCTCGGCACTCCGAAACTTTATGTCAGTACCCCGCTGGCGCTGGTCTGTCTTTGATGCCCGAAGTCTAATATCCAACGATCCCTCCCCCAGTGATATGTCCCTGCTGCTAATTACCTTGTGAGCCTTGTCCCTCTTGGAAGCTGCAACTAACTCAGATACTCAAAAAGCCCCAAAGAACGCCATTTTAAAGGCCGCGTTGAAAAGAGCGGCCTCAAACTCACCTGTGGCTATCCTCCTTATCCTAGCCGAAATTGCCCTTAATATCTCCGGGGAGATAGGCTGCCTGACTTCTCGAGTAGGGCCCCGCTCCCTCGCCCAAGACTCTTAACAGTTTCTTTGGCAAAAAAGCCTTGTTCAGGCGGGGGGTGCCCCACCATCCTGCTGGTAAAGGAAATTCCGGCCAGTTTGACCCAGTAGTGGAAGGAGACAAGCCTTGTGAATGCAGCTCAAGAGTGAACTGCAGTGCCTGAGCTTCTGCAATGGGAAAACCAGGGTGCCACCCCTTCCTTGCCCTGAACTCCTGGAACTCAGAAAAAGCCCTTTGGTAAGCCCTACGCGTGCTGGGCGCTAGCGCCCCTTGAACTGCCGCGAATAGTTGAAATGTCCAATGTTCCACATGCCCGGTGGCACCACCTCGGGTTCCAGGTTGGCTTCTGGCGCCAGAAGATGGAAACACTCCAACTGTTGGCGAGCGAGAGCATCGGCTATGCCGTTGTTAATTCCGGGAACATGCCTGTATGTGAACAAGATGTTATTTACCAAACACTGCAGTACGAGAGAGCGGACCAAACCCATAACCCTGGCGGACTTTGCCAATTGGGAGTTTATCACTTGAACCATCGCCGCGTTATCGCACCAGAATAGCACAGAGCGATTTGCGAACTTATCTGGCCACAAGTGAATGGCCAGTACAATAGGGAATAACTCCAGAAAAGTGATGTCCCTTGTCACGCCATCCCAGACCCATGTTTCTGGCCACTCGGCTGCACACCACTTACCTTGGAAATACAGGCCAAAACCCAGTGCTCCCGCTGCATCGCTCTGGACCTGCAATTCCGCCTCCAGCAGGAATTTTTGTCTCCAAAGGCTGACCCCGTTGAAACCCGGAAGGAAGGCCTGCCATATCGCTAGGTCCTTCTTGATTTCTTTAGTTACCCTCACATGATAGTGGGGGCTACTGCTGGCCGGCACCATGGCGTAGAGCCGGGACAAGAAGGCCCAGCTCGGGACCACCACACGACATGCGAAATTCAGTTTTCCAATCAGGCTCTGTAATTCCCTAACGGTGACCTTCTTCCTCTCTAAACAGTTGCCAATTCCCTGCTGCAGTTCCTTCAGCTTCACCCCGGGGAGGCGTGACTCACCTGCGACCGTATCTAACTCAATCCCGAGGAAAGTTAGAACCGTGGTTGACCCCACTGTCTTTTCTGGGGCTAGTGGGACCCCCAATTCCTGTGCTAAGTCCTGAAAGGTATCCAAGAGGTGCTCGCACTCACCTGTGCCGCTAGGACCAAGGAACAGGAAATCGTCTATGTGGTGAATGACATGTTGAAGCTGGGCCTGGTGCCGTACCAACGATTCAAGCAGTGAGCTGAAGCGCTCAAAGGCCGAACAGGATGTAAAACAGCCCATGGGCATGGCCTTATCAATGTAAAATTTTCCTCGAAATTGAAATCCAAGCAGCTTGCAGTTGTCCGGGTGGACTGGCAGCAACCGGAAAGCCGACTTAATGTCACACTTTGCCATGAGCGCCCCCAGACCACACTCCCTTGCCATGTCCACCGCCGCATCGAACGACGCATAGCGGACAGAGCACAGGTCTCCAGGGATAGCATCATTCACCGACCCCCCTTTTGGGTAGGAAAGATGGTGAATGAGGTGATATTCGCCTGGCGCTTTTTTGGGAACTATGCCCAAAGGGGAAACGTGAAACCCTGGGGAGGGGGGGACAGAAATGGGCCAGCCACCCTGCCCTCAACTAACTCCTTATGGATCTTGGCGTGCACCAAATGCTCCATTCCCTTTACAGACTTCAAGTTCTTCACCCACTTTCTTGGTTGTACACCCATTGCCGGTATTCTAAAACATTTTTTAAAACCTTCCACAATGTATGCCACTTCGCCCTGGGCTGGGCAATCGGCCAGAGCACGGCTCAGGGCTTTATGCCGAACCAACGTTGGGGCCCTTGTTATTACCTTGTCCTCCCCCATTCTGGTATTGCCTAGCTGGCTGCCTACTTCTTTCCTGCACGTGGACCCTGTTACAATGGCATGCCGCATGGTTGCCTGAACAATGTGAACAGGCGTGTCGAAACTGACACGAGGAATGGGCGTATCCTCCTGCCCCATTAAAATCCCAGCACGTGAGGCCCCTCGAGTTCGCCCAGTGCCCCTCAGCCCAAAAGGGGTCATTGATGTACGCTACTGCCCCTGATGCCAGGGCATGGCCGCTGTCGGTCTTAGTGATATTCTTGGTACTCACCATACATTCCAGCCATATGTCTTGTGCATACATGTCCCATCTAAGACCCAGTTTAATGGCTGCCCGCTTTCTAAATCCTTCATCGTAGCATAGCCATGCCCCCGGGTTCCCCGTGTCGTAAGCCCTCCTCACAATATCGAGGTACTTCAGAAGCTCAACTGCCTGGCCGGGGGTCATCTGCAGCATAACACCCATTAAAACCGAGAAGGCCGCAGACCAGTTTGCCTAGTTACGGTCGACTTTTGGTCTCTTAAACCTCTCCTTCTCTTTTTCCCCGTCCTTGGACGCAGGGTCCAGGATTGGCTCAGTATACAATAAGAATATATCCACATACTCCCCTTTCCAAATCTTGTCCCTAACTGCTTGGGTGAGGTGGGCACCCAAAGGGGCATCAAGTTCCATGTAAGCGCCAGGTAGTGAGGGCCCGACTGGAGGAAAAACCACAGAGCCCTGGCCAACCTGTGTGGCATTGCTCTGTGCCCACACCTGTCCCACTGGGTCGACCACACCCCGTGCCCCTACGTTGGATGCACATGGTGCTGTGCTAGGACCTGCGACCCCCTCGGCCGGTTGTTCCAGCCATGGTACCCAGGACCCGTTCCACCCCAGACTCGGCCGAGCGGGCGGTTCCGCAGACGCCACCGGGGCTCCTCCCGCCTTGCTACAGGCGCAATGGGCTATAGTCCCCACTGCCTGTGATATATTATCCCTGTTACCTGCAATATCTGTTGACTCCACATGCTGTTCCAGCATTCCTTGCTGTAGGTCTGCTGTTGCCGCCCCCTGCTGGCGAAGACCCCCGTGCCGCCCGTGGTCCTCGTCACACTGTGCCGCCTGCTCCACATGATGGGCCCCCGGGTGCCTTTCCGAGGCAAGTGAGTGCACTGTTGCCTCCAGCGCCTCCATCCGACACGCGAAGGTGTCCAGCCGATCCAAGGCCTCCATGGATAAATCCCTCCTGTCTCTGCGCCTTGGCGGGGTTACGCCCGACCTGTCTGGGGACAAATCGCGTCTCGCCTCCCATGTAGGCGGGGAGGGGGTGCGCGACTGGGATTCCCGCCTGCTGGGGGAGTGCCACTCCTACCCCGCCAGGGCGGGGGAAGGGTACCCGGCGGGGATTCCGGCCTGCCCTCACGGGTTGCTCCCGGCTAAGGAGGCGGGGCAAGTTGCGCTCCCTCTAACTGCCGTTCCCCGCCGATGGCGTGGGTAGGTGAGAGCGCACGTTTCCAAAGATAGGAAATTATGAGTAACTTTCAACCAATGGGAAATAGTATCCCGCCTCTGCTTCCACATAAATTCCTTCAGTGCCTCGCAGTTCCAACCACCTGCCCTCTATCTCTTAACATGCAGTGGTTCCCCCCCACCCCCCAATTAAGAAATTGCATGCTTCCATGTTGCCAAAACCTGCATCTTCTTGATGAGTTGGCTTGTGAATGGACATGCTTGTACAGGAATGTCTATGCAGTTTAATTGCTACTTGTTGCAGGTGACACACACACACAGTAGAAGCTTGGTGAAATTTGTTTTGCCCAATAACCAACTTGTAATGTCATGTGATCAATAGCGCTCACACCTGGTATGTGTCCGTTCCCCTAGTGCCACATGACCAATAGCAGCTCATCCTGGCTATGCATCAACCTAGCTCTTGAAGTTGTTCAAAACATTTGGCGTGCGGTAAGCAGAATTCACAGACCCTGGAACTGCAGCCATAAAGACACATGCAGAGAACTTTCTTCTGCTCGTTATTGCACTCTAGGCCTTCCTTTCCGCTGCTGAGCAGAACCTACGCACCACTCAACAGATCCAAGCCTACTGCTGTCATTGATGTCAAGGCACAGAAAACCTCTCTCTCGATTGCTGGCTAGGATAGCAGGGCACACCACACTGCAGAGGCAGGTCCTTCCTCAGCACTGTGCGCTTGTCTGCTGCTGGTACCAATGGACCATACTGTGGAGGACTGAATCCTTGGAAGGGCACTTGATGCTTGCAGAGAGGTACTTGTTGAGAGACATGGTTTCGCTCGCTAATGCCATGAGCAGGGCTGTACCCACCAAGAGGCTTGTTTGGGTGAAGGAGAAAAGCACACTGGTGGGAGAACGTGCTGTCCTCATGTGAAGATGCAGAGCGGGTTGCAAACTTCAGGTTGCCCTGTCAACTCGTCCTGCAGATAGCCCGTTATTGTTCTGTAAAGCACCGGGTACATAGATGGTGCTATAAAAATGCTTATAATAATAATAATAATAATAATAATAGCCAAGACCCTCAGACCTCAAGTGGAGAAACAGAGCACAGTGATCTGGTCCCCATCCTAATGGAGAAGTGTGTTGCTGTCACCATATGGAATGTCACCACTACAGACTCCTTCCACTTTGTTGCCCAGCAATTCAGCATTAGAACCTCCATGGTGGGTACCATACTAGTGGTATGGTATGCACGGTGATTATGGACGTGCTGCTGGACCATGTGGTGCAGTTGGTGGAGCCCGAAGAGGTAATGAAGGGTTTTGGTGGGAAGGGTTCCCGAACTGTATAGGGGCGATTAATAGGAACCATATCGACATTATCTGTCCACCCCATAGCAAGGATGACTAACATGAACTGGAAGGGATTTTTATCTGTGGTTCTCCAGGCTGTAGTGGACTGCCATGCCCGTTTCCTGGATGTGCAGGCCGGGTGGTCTGGGAAGAACCATTACACCCTCATCTTCCATCAGTCCCTCTTCTTTTACTGAATGTACACAGGAGACTTTGGACCTTCCACTGAAACATACATTGAGGGGTTGCTCATGAGGCCTTTTGGTCTTGGGGACCCTTCCTACTCATTGAAAGCTTATGAAGACATACAGCATTGCTTGCACCCCAGAGCAAAGGTACTTTAACCAGCAACTCAGCATCACCCGCTCCGTTGTGGAGAGGGCTTTGGGACTTTAAAGGAACAGTGGAGGTCAATTGTGGAGCCGCCCCGAGCTGCTTTGTGAGCAGGAGGGTGCGGGGTAGAAGAATATTTAAATAAATAAATTGTGACCAGAATTGATTTCCAGCTGGAGACTGCTCCACTGCTAACAACTGTCACCTGTGTTCTCCCCCAAATCTGCGAAACTGCTGGAGAAACCTCCCGGCAGTTAGCTCTGGTGACCCAGTGCCCCTGTTCTAGGACCAGCTGAACTGAGTGTAGAGGCGCATAGCTGGAGAGAGCTGGGACATGTTGTGCTGGTACATCAACTACAATCTTAGCCCCAGCACCCACCATCAGTGACAGTTTCATGAGTACAAGTGAATGGTTTAAAATGATTTTTTGTGATATCAATAAAGGTTTTTACAATGTTTCTTGTCTGTCACAGTGTTTCTGTTTGGCCCATCTGCCTCCGAGAACGACTTTCTTTCCCTCCTTGTGCCCCCCCGAGGCTAGAGCTGCATTGGGGGTATCAGTTTACCCGTGGGCACCCCCAATGGGCATCCGATTCTTGTAAAAGGTTCAAAATGCAAGTAGCCCAAATTGGCTACTAGCATAATACAGCAGCAGTGGTCCAGCTCACAAGATGGAAGATGCACCTCTTTCCCTCTTGCCAATGCCTGAGCCAAATCGGAGGTAAAGAATGATACATATTGATAGGGGGTGGCAGATCCATGACAAAGTTCTCCCCTCTTCCCTGCAGTCTGCTCAGGGGAAAAACAGACAACCAAGCAGAATCAGAACCAAGTCCAGTGCACATGGGGGCAGGGGGCATAAACCGCACAACCCTTCACCACCACCACCCGCCCACAATCTGCCCAGTGGAAACACAGGCAAAGCAACAAAAAAAAACTGTATAAAAAAATAAATAAAAATCAATCTCATTTAGAAGCAGCAGGTTACAACCAAATCCCCACCGTGCATATGGGGACAAGCAGGGGGCACAAAGCTTAAAGCACATAACTCCACCCCCCAATCTGCCCTCCCCATCCCAAGTCCCCAGTCTGCCCAGGGGAAGGAAAACAAATATTTAATTTAAGAGGATGTCAAGGGCCCTCCTCAAACTTACCAAGCAGGAGCAGACTGCTTCAGCATGCCATGACCATGTGATGAAGACTGGCTTCACTTGGCACTGCAGTCTGGCTCCTCCTCCCCATCTCTTCAGGGACTGAAGGGAGGGGGAGGAGGAGCCAGGAGATGTTTTTTCAAAGTGCCCTCCCAGGCCATTGATCCCTACTTGTGCTGGAAGGAGCAGGTTGCACACAAAGGAAGCAGAAAATATAAATGGTGGTAAGAGGTTTCAAGAGCTTTGAACACATTAGGACTCTCACCAGAATTCGGTGCCAATATAAATGTCTTACAGCTGGATAAAATGCTAAAGAGAGGATATGGGACATGACTGCACAGGAGGAGATTGCAAAACTGGATCAGATAAAAATAGCTCCCTGGTATCTTAGGGTGAAAACGGTTTTCCAGCTAGAATCATATTTGTCCCCTTTTTTTCTTCTTCTTCTTCTTCAAATTTCCAACTTTATTTATCTTCTCACAATTTCCATTAACGATTTACATCTTTTTGTTTTTCTTTTAACAGTTTCTGAACCCGTTTGTACTACTATCCATTGTTGTTTTGTTTCCCCCCCCTCCATTTTCCCCCTCCTCCCCCCTCTCGCTACACCTTCCTCCCCTTCAGCCATCCCCGGGTTCGCATCTTTTGTTCTCCATCATTATCCACATTTTTCTTTTCTTTCTTTTCCCCCCTTCCATCCGTTTACAACATATAATCAAATAAATAAGAACGTTGGTCCTCCTCAGTTTCTGGCGGTTGCATGGTTTCCATACATTGGAACCACTTCGTATTAAAGTCTTTAGTTTTGTCATTAAGGGTAGCTGAGGCTTTCTCCATCGAAAAAAGATACCACAGGTTATTCATCCACATATTTGCTGATGGTGTCTTTGCCTCTATCCAGCGTTGCAGAATGCTTTTAATAGCTGCCGCCATTAGGGTTGTACATATAGGTATCTTGTGACATATCAGCTCCGTCTGTGGGTATAAGTCAAGTAACACAGTTTCTGGGCGCTGTGGTATAGTTATTTTTGTGATTTTCTGCATGTTAGTCCAGACCATTGACCAAAAGTCTTTCATCTTGGGACATCCCCACCATACATGTAGGTATGTTGCCTTTTGTCCACAACCTTTTAAACAGAGGTTAGATCCTGTACCTCTAATTTTGCTTAGTCTGTTGGGGTCCATATAATAGAACATAATAGTCTTTATAATTGGTTCTTTTATTTCTAGGGACCATGAGCATTTGGCCATGTGCTGTATTATCCAGGACTTATGTTTCTCATCCCAGTTAGTACCCAACAGCTTTTCCCACTTTTGTAAATACATAGGTGGGTCGGCATACCATTCAGTTTGGAGTGCTCTATATATTGTAGCTACAATGCCTTTGCCCGACCCTTTATTAAACAAAGTCCCTTCTATAGCCTTTTGAGGTCTGATAAATTGTGGAACCAATGTAGCCCGGTTCAGCTCACCTCTTAACTGATAGTACTGTAAGGTGTCTATTGGTTGTTGTATAAGTCCCTGTATGTCTTCCTTTGACATGAATTTATCCTCTCTGAATAGCTGTGGTATCCTATTTATCCCCTTATCCTTTAGTTTTTTTCTAAGTTGAGTTGCTATTCCCTCTCTAATCATTTTTGTGCTCTCTATTGGGGTTATGGGTGAGACTGCTCTGTGTATTTTTGCTTTCTTTCTCACACTTTTCCATGTATATTTGTCCCTTTTAACGGATTATAAATTATGTAGAATTATGACACTTGTTTGGACTCAGTTGTTCAATTCGGCAGTAAAACAGGGTCACGTAGAAAAATCTGTGATGGAGGATAGACACTGCCCTTGCTCTGATCAAATCGAGACCCTAGAGCACGTGATATATGACTGCCCATTGTATGAAGATCTAAGATCGGTGTGGCTTGTCCCGCTTTTCCCCGAGGGAAATCTACCGCCCATACCTCAAGGCATATCCGAGATGCTGACTTTCGATAGGGCAGACAATCTTAAGGCTTTGACCTTATATTTTCTTCTGGCCCAGCGCCGGAGAAATGCCTTAAAGCAGCCTTCCAGCTCCAGATCTGAATAAACTAAATTTAGTAAATGGCTGAGGAAGAATGGGGAAAGATGTTGATTAACTTGGGCAGTTTTTACTGCAGAGTTTTCTGCCTTACTCAGAATACCTTACTATTATCGCAGAATCTGGAGGTAGTTTTTTGAACTGTGAACCAGGGTTCCTATGGTTTTGTTTAGATGGGCATCTTACCCCATATGTAATTCCATGCGTATATATTTAAATCTGTACAGCAGCTACTTCAGCAAAGGGAAGATTGATATCGTCAAAAACCAGCCGTTTATGTAACTAGTTCTGCATGGTTGAATAAACGACGCCCAGCAATGGCTCTGAGAACGCAAGCAATCCTGGTGAACTCTGCCTGTTGGCTAGGCCACGAGTGTTCTAACAGCTAAATAATTTTTTGTGACATAGTACATGGAAATTTCAGAACCCACAGCTATTTGTGCTGGGTTATGGTTTTGAGCATATTTCAGTGTATAAACTTTTATATATCCTGTTGGTTTTTTTATTTTACAAATTTGACAAATTTGTGATATTCCCTAAATGTATTCCTACTTGTTTGTTTTGTCTGTTGGACATGACGAAAGCCCGAGCCCAATAAACTGAAACTGATCCCTAATGGCTGCTGGGTTCCCATTGGAACCCATTGCCTGCTGCTGGCCACACCTCCTGGCTGTGATGCTCTGGGTGTTCACTCCAGAGAATGCTTCACTGCGCGTCACAGCCAGCCAGCCAGGCCAGCCAGCAACAGGCGCCCCTCCTCGCTTCTCTTTGCAGTTGCTTCCCCTCTCTTGCTGGCTGGGGACTGTATTTGGGGCAACAGGCCACACACAGGCACGGCAGTGCTGGCGGCAAGGTAAGGAGTTTTTTTTTAAGTAGGGGCATACTGGGGGGTGTCATGGGCACAAGGGGGTTACTGCTCTCCATGCCCCTATGGGCCAGCCACCCTGAGAATCTTTGAACTGCTGCTGCAGGAAAAAGTGGCATTTTTCACTTCCTAGGCTAGGATTTCTTAAAGAGAAAGGTGTACTTTGTTTTTACTTTCTGCTTGCTTATAACCTCAAAACATAACTTTTTGTATAATATAACTTTCAAAATAAAGTGGTGGTGTCCACAAAAAGGTTGGGAACCACTGCACTATACTCCATTGCTCAAAACAACAGCAGTCATCAGATCACCCCTTCAATGCATGTTTCAGTGGAAGGTCCAAAGTCTCCTGTGTACATGCAGCCAAAGAAGGGGGATGGATGGAAGATGCGGGTGTCATGGTTCTTCCCAGATCAGCTGGCCAGCGTGTTGAACTTTGAAAGTGGCTTGCGACCACAAAAAGGTTGGGGACCACTGCACTATACTCCATTGCTCAAAACAACAGCAGCCATCAGTTCACATAAACTTGTGAATTGTGCATATATAAACTCGTGAATTGTTCTGCTATATTAATGAAACTTTAACTGTGCCCGTTGAAAAATTTCTCTAGTTTATGTAGACTAGTAAGAAATACAGAGTTAAAATTCCATGGATGCGGTTGAATGTTTCCTGAGTTATGTGATGATTTGGCAGATGTGGAGTGTACTCAGGGTGTAGCAGAATAAGGGTGTACTGCGTGTCAATATTGAAAAGCTCAGAGGAGAGACTACCAGAGGTCAGCGGTACTTCAAAGGTTAAGGGTCTGACTGGAAGCAGGTGTGCTGGTGCCCATCACTTCCCTATAGGTGGTCCTCCTCGAAAGATTCAAGAGTATTTTTCCTGACTGAAATAGTCCCATTTGACTGCTCTTCTTGGACACTGAGCACTATGAGTTTCTCATTTGATGAAAGTAGAGAGGGAAATGCAGCCATTTGGAATATGCGCAGTCAATAACTCAGCCAGCCTTAATAGGCTTCTTGTCCTTACCCAGCCAATGCAAAATGCATCATAGCTATGGGCAACTTATCTTAGGTGGTTCACTTGAATTCCTTCTGCAAGCATGTATAGGCAATCAGCTTTCTATCTGACCCTTTTTCACAGAAAACTCGGAATAGCGTCCAGCCCCTTACGCACTACTTCCAACTGCTGATGAGAAAGCACCAGATACAATGAGTGTGGTCACCTTCACTCTCAAAGTCTGTGTCTGAAATTTTCTCTGAGGAACATTCTTTTACTTTTGGGTGAATATAGGAGGCACTCACGGTATCCTGGAGGTGCATGGTAAATGGCAATGACAAGAATCAAGAACTATAAGGATATGATTTATAAATGAAAATGTTTGGGCTCGTGCCCAAACAAGACATATTTTGGTTCAGAGTTTCTTTAAGTACACTAGCTAATATAATCAATACAGATCTTCAGGAAATGTATGGATTTAATAGTCTTTCATGCAAAAACAGTATTGTATTTGTGAAACAATTTAAATAATAGCTACAGGATCCAGGTTCTGACTGTTTTTATGATTTTGGAGCTTATAGATGTACAAAATAAGATGCAGCACAATACCTGCCTTGAGGAATTAGCAGTCTAAGTGGATAGGTGTGTCACGAAGGAACATAGGGTCACACACGTGTGATACTGGTCTACATGTAGGCTACAAGTCTATTAAATATGTAAAGCAAAAGGTTCAACATGTATATAATGTTACAATTGAGACCTGTAGAACTCGAAATCAGTTACTGTGACACTGACAAAACTCCAGGAAATGCAAAGAGATAAAAGATTGTGGATTCAACCCCACAGCTAGACAGACCTGAACACTCATGAACACACAAGTTCATGAGTGGGAAAGCTCAAACAAAGAGACCATGAAAGGTATTTAAAGGAGGGCCATTAACCTTCTTCGCTACCTCTTGGAGAGAGCCATCTGGAGCAATCTCATCTGCATCCTGGATCCTGCCAGCGAGCAAGGCTGGAGGACATGCACTGAGACCAGAAATTGCTTTCTAGCAAGTCTAAGAACCAGCACCTAGTCACCTACATCTGTGACTGAGAAGGAATCAGAACTAATGGACTTTCATAGGGTAAGATGCTTATCTAGGAACTCAACCAGTATAGATTAGGAATGCGTTATATTTACCTTTAATTTCTAGTTACCACTCTGTGTCAACTATCTTGCTTATGTAATCAATAAACTAACTTCTTATCTTTATGAAGAAGTGTCTGTGTCTAACATTGGAAACACGCTGAGCACTTGTTCCCCATATTGGGGACCCGAGAGAGAAAGAGTCTGTAAACGGGAAGGATTGGGACCTTGAGTGACAAAGGGGTTGTCCCTGCTGCAGGCTTGAATCAACCAGACAGAAAAACTGATTCAAGTGGGCTGTGAGCGAGGGAAACTGAGTCACTCAAACCCAGTAAAGTGTGGGTGCGGACCTCCAACCCATGACAAGGTGATACCAACTGGAAAGAAAATGCATACAATATTCAGAAAGTGGTTCTATCTATGATGATTTGCTTTGGTAATGAGTGAGTTACAGTGTATTTTCCCTAGTCTTGTGCTTGGAACTCCTATTTGTTTAAACATTAGTTCTACATACATTCTTGACCAGTTTCCTCTTCTGGGTTTTTCCTCAGCATAGGGCTTGATTTCTTGTCGTAGGTCTTCCTCAGCAGATTTGGATTACATTGCCTAAATTCTTTGTCTCCCACACTGCTGCTTGGCTCTTCTTTGGGTGTTAACTAACAAGACGTTAGCCCGCTGGAGTCGGGGTTCAGTCCGTGCAGCCCCACTCACGTGTTTAGCATGTAGAGCCTAATAAACTGGTAGCCCTCTGCGTGATTTTCTTGTAGACAGCCCCCACTCACCCTCCACTCACAGGTTTAGCATGACAAACCTAATACATGGGCAGGTGTTCTTCTCCGCCGTGCTCTACCCACCCACCCCCCTTTCCCAGTATCCCACCCCGTCATGACTTAACAGCTGCGCTGAGGTATGGAGCAGCTGCCCCAGCTGTTTCTTCTGGGATATCCAACACCTGCTATCCCCACCCACCCACAGAGGTTCATACCTAGATTTATACCTGCCAGCACTTGGCAGCTGAAAATAAACTTTTGCTATGCACAGAACATTGAGCAAATTGCATACTTCATTGAGCACCTATAGTGAAAATTGAAAGTGAGAGCAATTCTTGCATCCACGGCTCATAGCGATGTACGGGCAGGAACAGCACACAGTTTTATTGGGGTCTCAGCCACCATGGGGTTGGAAATTCCTTCCGCATTGCATAAAGCCATCAGTCAAACATTTGTCTCTTGTAACCCCTCTCCAGCATCTTCTACATCGCCATACAGTTGGGGTAGAAAACATCCCTGCTTGCCAGGATGCTCTACACGTCTCTGCTTGTCCAGACCTCATATAGGGCAAGAAGCGCTACATTAGTCAGTTCATATTCCCTGTATCCCAAGTCACTTGTTTCCCCGAAGAGATTCAGCTCTACCATCCAATTGAAGCATTCCTGGTGGCTTCCGGGTATCCTCTCTCTGTCATCAGGGCAGTGATGAGGAAAAATAGCAGGGAAGGCCCCGCCTCCATTAGTGACTTCAGGCAGTGCACCAACTTCTGGAAAAGTCGCTCTCTCAATTGCATTCCACTCTCTCAACTCATCCGGGGATCCCATTCTTCCATTTCTGGAGACTGCCTTCCTGCTAATCTCTGCCGCCTGTGTTCTCCACATCTGTGAGACTGGTGAGGCTGTACTGGAGAATCCCCCCACCACTTAGCTCCGGCAAGCCAGTGCCCCTGTTCCAGGATCAGCTGAACAGAGTGGAGCAGTGCATAGCTGGAGAGATCAGGGATGCTTTGTGCTGACACATCAACCAGAATGCTAGCACAAATCAGCGACACTTTAATGATCCTTTTAAAAAGTTTAATAAAGCAATTTAATATTTTTTTTAAAAAAAAAGTTCAATAAAGCCTTTAGAAATATTTCCTGTGTGTTTTCCTCTGGCCTGTTCATCCCTCCTCCCCCATGCTATTTCTCACCCTTTCCTTTACCTGTGCATTCCTTATTGACATTCGTAGGCAAACCTGAAGTTCTTCATTTTTCTTCTGGCATTTGTAGGCTAGCCAGGGCTGGGAATGGCAATAGGAAGCACAGAGGCACAGGCATGCTGACAACTACTATGCCTCCCCTCCTGTCCTCAAGGGCAAGTGCTTCCAACCACCAGCTCCCAAAGTGGCTTATCTCTGTGCCATACTGCCATTCTCCACTGGCCTCCAATGTGCCCCTCCACCCTCACGGGCAAGTGCATAGTCAGAGATTGCATGGGTGTTTCCGGTGCATCCGCCAGCCCCCCTCCCTTCCTTTCCAACCCCAACCCTCTAAAGTGGCTTATCTCTATGCCATACCACCATTCTCCACTGTCCCCACTCCTCCAAACCTCCCAGAATAAGCATGGAAACCATGGATTGTGAAAATATAACAACTTTATTTAACAATATAAACATTAACTTTATTGAATTTTACTGTACTTTAATTATTTTAAAAAGTGCTTTTATTTATTTGCAAAGTCCATTTATTTCTTCTTCCACCTGCCCCTTTTGGGGGCAGCTCAGTGTGCTCTCTTGAGGGTGGCAGGACATGTTCCTCCTCCTCCTCCCACAGATCCACTGGTAAAGGTTGCGGAGAAGTGTTTGGTGGTAGCGGCATGTTCGTGTGACTTGTGGAGGGGGAGGCATACCTGGACCAGGGCACATTGACCTGTGCAAGCACAAGGTGGAGAGGGCTCAGGTGCCTTGGCTGGCGAGTTGATTGTCGGGGAAACCAGGGTGGGCAGTGAATAACTATTCTTCTGCATCAGAAGAATTATTAATTTGAATTTACCACCAAATTTGCTTTAGGTGTGAATATAGGCAAGCCTACCTGTAAACACATGGTGCCTCTCCTCACTACCCCCTCCCCAGGCTGTCATCCCACCATGGTGCCTTTTCCGCCTGGCATCAGCCTACCAGCGCACCATAGTGCCTCCCCTCAGGTTTCCTGAAATGTTCATAGATGATTGTAGCATATTTCCCTTTACCAGCCCTTTTGGCTACTGTACAGTTTTTATGTAAGCTTTCTCTTCCTGTAAACACATGGTGCCACTTTCCCCTGTACCTGCCCCACAGCCTGTCATTCCACCATGGTGCCTTTTCCTTCCCCCGCCATCCTGCCTGTGTCCCAGGGAGTATCCTGCTGCTCCCCAGCACTCTCCTGGCCACCTGTGAACACAGTAAAGGAAATCACCCACATAATTAGATAGCAATATATGGAAGCCTTATCATGCAGCTGTGTAAACTCAGCCTCCCACCCCTCCTGAGCGTTAACTTACCATAGTTGCCTGGCAGTCGTTCTGAACCATGGCCACAGTGATAAAAAGACTATGAAAGTTGCTCTGGAGAAGGCAGCAGGTTCTGCCACCCCACACACTGACCATGGACCCCCCTGTCCCACCACTCTTGTTTAAAAACACCCAGAGTGGCCAGTAAAACTGAACCAGTCACACTATCTATTTGGTAGTAATGTACTGTGTATGGGTGCTTTCAGACGTTACGTTTTTGGCATTCACCACAGTCAACCTCAGTTAAAGGCGGAGGGTGGTGAAAGAGCCATGCACGTCTGTTGACCCACATCCAGATGTTCACCAAAGTCAAACAAGGCCCGGGGTGAATCCAACCACGCTTCGTGAGGTTGGGGCGGGAGGAGTACCAGAAGTGTGGTGAATGCCCACCATGGTAGGGATGAATGAAAAGTAACATCTGAAGGGAAATCCCTGGCTGCAGTGAAAAGAAATGGCCATGGTGACGGCACGCAGCATCGCTACCAGGCAACCAACAACAAGTGGCACACGGAGGGAGATTTAAAGGGCAGGCAGCAGTAGGGGAACATGGTGGAGAAGGCGATGGAGAGGAGGGAGATGGACAACGTGCGGAGGATGGAGTGAGGAACCCAAGGCTGGAGGGAGCCAGGGACAGGTGGTGGGGGCCGCGGAGGAGGAGGTGGCAGTGGAGGGGCCAGTACCCAGGTGCCGGTACCACCGGGGGGTGTCAGTGGGGGCTCCAAGAGACCCACGACCTAATTGCTATCTGGGCGACACCTGAGATGCAGGCCGAGCTGGCAATCAATGCCCGGAACGAGCAGGTGTTCACCCAGATAGCCACGGAGATGGAGGAGGCCGGATATGATTGCACTCCCACACAGTGCCGGCCACAAATAAAAGAACTGAAAATGGGGTTCAAGGACATCATGGACAACAACCGGTGCTCTGGGCGGGTGACACGGGCCTCCCCCTACCTGGATGCACCGAGCTGGTTGCTCCACCGCAAGGGGTTCACAGTCGCCCGGCGCCTGGTAAGAGGGGGCGCCCAGGAGGAGCGACCCACGGATGAGCACACACCCCCTGCAGCCAGAGAGCCCTGGGCACAGCCGGACACCGGGCACGGAAGCCCCGGAGGAGCTGCCAGGACCTTGGGCACGTGCGCCCGGTACACCCCCAGCCCGACCGCCGGCAAGGGCACGCACGCCCAGGCTGACTCAGAGGAGGTGGAGGGCGAGGAAGAGACAGTCACCCTGCACCTCATGGCATGCTGCCCCGAGGACCGGGCAGACACCAGCCCCAGCGACCGACCGGCCTCGGAGGGAACGGACATGGAGGGAGCAGGTAGGGGCAATTCAGGGCAGGCACACGGAACACAAGGGGAGAGGGGCCACAGGGGGCAGAAGGGGACGGCAGCAACCCCCATCCCCCCCAGTCTCAGATGCTGGGAAGGGGCATGGGCAGAGAGAGCCACACGGGCCAGCGATGCCCATCCCGGGGGGAAGCAGCGTCCCGAGCATGGGGACAGGAGGGGGGCAGGGGAATGGCACCCCACATGCTTAACCGACCCCTCTGTTGCCTTACAGAGCCACACCGGGCCCAGGAGGGCCGCAGCCGCCGGTATCGCCGGCCCAGAGGATGCGGGAGCACCGAGCGCCAGTGCGCAGGCGCCAGAGAACATAGCGCAGGAGCTGGTCGCCACCAGCACATGGCAGACCGAGGTGATGATGGAAGCCGTCCACCGGCTGGAGGAGGGGACCACGAGGGCCCTGCAACAGGTGGAGAGGAGGGACCGGGCGTTGTTGGCGGAGATGCGCAAGAACCGGTGGCTGCTGAAGCAGGATATGGACCGCTAATTGGAGGCACTCCAGGCCCATTCGGACCGGCAGGACCGCCGGTCCGAGGAGCTCGGCCGTAAACTAGACCGCTCACTGGAGCAGGGCACGTCCCTACTCCTGCAGGCCGGGGCCTTGAGTGCCTTCATACTGGCAGCAGCCCCGCCGGGTGCCGTGCCAGCGCCTGTTGGCAGGGGACGGGGACGGCCTGGGGGCAGCAGGGGACGGGGCAGGGGCAGGGCAGCATAGGGGATGGGGTGGGGTGGGGCATCCGGGACCACTGAGGGGGATGGGAGGGGGGAAGGGCACGGGGGCACACGGATGTACCCGGGTCTGGGGTGGGGATGGGGGAGCACAATAAATGGTATTATCACACCTAACCGTGCCCGAGTGCTTTCTTTCCTACAGGTGCATACCCCCCACCCCACCCCACCCCGGCCAAACGGACATCCCGCACCAGGCACGACTCAGTTGTGTGCCCCACCCCAAGGTACCGGCTATGGTCCGACATTGGGGGTACCCTGAGCAGGCCCGCGGGGCTTGGGCCGCTGCCCCTCCCTGTGCGTGTGCGTGCGCGTGTGCTTGCAGTCGTGGTTATCTCCACAGGCAGGTGTGTATGCGTGGGGCTGTCCGGCCTTGCATGTCAGCAGCTGTGCACTGCCCACTCCCTTCGCATCCCTCCACAGCGGCCTCATTGTTCCCGTCCAGCCATTATCTGTCGGCCTTGGCAGCCCCTGTCTACCTGTCCAGCCCCCTGACCCCACATCCCATTCTGCCCCCATGGCCGCTGCAGCTCAGACCCTCCAGGGGCTGTACCATGGCGACTGCATCCCAGCCCGAGGTCCCGCTCAGAGGCTCCAGGGGCTCTGTCCGTGCCTGGACCGCTTGTGAGAGCATGGCCCTGTGCAACCTGTGGTGTTCGCCCATCGTTCAGCGCAGCCTGCGCTCCCTGCCCACCCGGGCGGATGCCTATTGGTGCCTGAGCTTTGGTATGCTGCACTTCGGCTATGTCGTGACCACTGGCGACTGCCACATGCACTGTGAGGAGCTGGGGCTTGTCCCCTTCCCTGAGGGGCGCTTACTGGACACGCTGGAGGGCCTAGCAGCATGGAGCCCTGCCGAGACGGCCTCCGCTCAGTGTGTGTGTGCCTTCCTGGGGTATGCGACCTGCCTGTGTGAGGGTGACCCTGCTGTGCTTGTGTCCTACTTCATCAGCGTGCAGGGCGCCCGTGGGTATCCGCGCTCCCGCAGGGCTGCCTACTACCGTCTGCTGGAGCTGTCCCACCTGCCCTGGCCCCCTGCGGCCGATTATGACCTGCCCGCCCCCCTGGGCCAGAGCTGGCAGCCCTGTCAGAGGTGTGCAGCTGCTCTAATGTGCAACTCGGGATGAGCTGTGCAGATCCCTTCGAGTCCTTCTACCTGATCTGCTTCCACATGGCTGGGCGCGGCTTCTGCCGGGGACTGTGGCAGTGGCCCCACTATGTGCACCTGCTATCAGTACCGCCCCCTCCACCCGATGGGAGCCCCTGCAGCTGGGTGTAGGGCGCTCCGGGCCCATCCGTCATCCGGCTGCCTCCTCAGCGCCTCCTTTCCATCAGTGTCCTGGGTGCTCGCGCCACTGCCTGCTGCCTCTTCCGGACGACTGGACCACCTGGGACCTGCTGCTGCCCGTCTGCCTGTCGCCCCCTCGCCTGGGACCCGCTGTCGCCGCCCCGGATCCCTCCGTGTGGTCTCCGTGGTGGGCCGTTGTGGTGATTCTCTGCCTCCCGGACTGGGCCCTGGGCCCCCCTTGCTGCTGCCCCTTCTCCCGCGCCCCGGCCCTGCACGCTCCTGTTCTGTATGGCTCTGTGCCGGGCTGGTGCCGCTTGTGTCCTCAATAAACACCAGTTGCGCTTCACTGTGCCTTGTGTTGCCTCCTGTCTCCTTGGGCTGCTGGGTCCCCCTTCTCAATGCCCGCTGGGGTCCTGCCCCCTCCCCCTCCTAGTGGGCTGGCCGTGCATCCGACCGGCCGTGGGGTTCCCTGTCTCCCCCTGGTGTGTGCCTCCCTCTGCCCCCCTGTCCAGCTCCCCTGTGTTGTGTGTGTGTGTGTGCTTCTCGTTTTGAAGTGCGTGCGCCTTCCGTGCGGCCGCTGTTTGCAAGCGCTGCTCATGCTGCAGCTCCCTCCACCCCCTCCCTTCGGGTTTCCCTTCCCTGGGCGGGGCCCTCCACTGTCTTTGGCTTCATTTGCCCTCCGGCGGCCATGTTTGCGTCCGCGTAACCCCGGTACCTTGTGGGGCTCCCACCGTGGTTCTGGCCACCGTGTCACGTCTGTTGGGTTCCCCCGGCCCGGGTTCACTCCGGGTGGCGGTGCCACCCCTGTCACATCTGTTGGGGCCACGCGGCTCACCACAGCCCGTGGTGACGCAGTTGACACCGGGGTGGGATTCACTGTGGTGAATCTTACCGCGTCACGTCTGAAATCACCCCATGTCTGATTTTGAACTTCAACTCATTTTTTGGCGGGGTTGTTTAAATGCTGAGGTTCATAGTTCTAAACTCATCCAAGTACATGTGTATCCCAAATTCCATTTACTTAAGGGAATGCAGCTGTATGTATTCCAGCATGTAATCCAGCATTCGTGCAAGGAGAGTAGAGTGGTTGGTGGTTTCTTAGGATGCATTAACACAAACCTCTCAAGCAGGGGAAGCTGACACAGAGTGCAATTTGATTCACTTTCACCTCCTCAGAGGTGCATA
The DNA here is from genome assembly GCA_003113815.1 of Sphenodon punctatus. Lineage (NCBI taxonomy): Eukaryota > Metazoa > Chordata > Lepidosauria > Sphenodontia > Sphenodontidae > Sphenodon > Sphenodon punctatus. The sequence continues at coordinate 3,870,234 of QEPC01009299.1, forward strand.
TATGCAGTCCTCCCTATGGTTCTCCATAAGTACTTGCCAGTTGGATCTGATCAGCACTGGGGCTCAGTCACAGAACAGTTTTTTTGTTTTTGTTTTGGTTAGGGGTATAAATGTTGTGTGAAATCTTAATCACTTCCTTTACTCCTTGATGGTCCTGTATTCTCTGCCAGGGCACTTTCTTTCAGGGCACATTCTTCCATCATCCCCAGAGCAAGGATGGAGTTCCCTTAACACAGAATAGATACCCTGCTCAGGGGATGATGTGTGATTGTGCCTTTATGCAAAGGGCTTGTTGGCAATGATCTGACTCTACCAAGTAGCAATTAGTACATTGTTTAATTTGATGAACTCAGAGCAAGCTTCAGTCCCTGGCACATAACTTCCTGTTTTTCACTCTTTACCTCTGAGCGACCATGCAGGGATAGCCAGCGAGTCCTCGATCAGATTCTCCCTCCTCCGCTTTGTGCTACTTTCAGACCATTGTATTCAGTAATGTCACAAGGAATTCTTCCGTGACCTTTGCATTGTCAGAAACACTTCAAGGGAACGTGGGGGTGGGGGCAGGGAAATGCAGGGGAATCAGCAGCAGTGTGGATACATTGCTATGGGAAAAGCAAATGAAGATTAAGAAACAGGGTGAGTTTGAAAGTGGAAAGGTGATGTGCGAATGAGCTGTCAGTGCGCTTTCATCCTCTCACAACACATAGGCGTGTGGCTGATGCAGTCCTATTATTTTTTTGTTCAGGGTGGGGAATCTTTGCGCTCCCAGGGGTCACTTTGCAAATTAGTACAAGCTCCGAGGGCAGCACAGAAGTTGGAGGTGGGGTACTTAAGAGATACACCCAGAAAGAGGAGCATCTACATCATGAATCTGTACCTTGGATCTGTCCCCTATGCTTGTGTTCATGCCCTCATTTCTTCTCCTTTACACAGAGCTGAATTTTTCAGTTCTTGAAGGTAGGAACTAGATCCAGGGTGCCAGATCCAGGAACTGGAAAGGGGCCACATAAAAAGTAGCCATTGGCCACATTTGGCCTTCTGGCATGAAGATCTCCACCCCTGTTCTAGTTTGACTGCAGAGTGTCTGCGTGTCTGATTCTCATACTGAGATACTATGCGTAGAGACTGTATTTACAAAAGGCATGATCCAGAACTCCTGCATGCAGTGAGGACCCCTTGTGTGCAGAGGACAGAGGAAGCTGCGTGGGAATTGCACGGGTTGCTGCATGTGTAAGTGCAACCAGCACCGGAAACCCAACATATACGCGGTTTGTGCGTGCATCACCTGGTCGCTGCGTGCAGCCCTGTGCAGGGGCTGTGCAGCCTTTGGGATCGCAGTCAAGTTCTCCCAAAATAAGGAAGAACATAAGAAGTGCCATGC
>QEPC01009299.1:3874999-3887830 GCA_003113815.1 Sphenodon punctatus
ATAACACTGGCCGCCGGGAACATCTGGCATGCATTTTCCATCCTACACCCTATTTCGTCCCAGATGTACATTGAAAAAAAGGAGGAGGCAGACGGAGGGATATATACGTTACCGATCAAAATTTCGGATCCTGATGGAAGTTTGCAATAAAATAAAGCAAAATACGACTGGTACATATTTATTAATTTAATAAACATATTAAATGAGGTTATACTCACAAGGACCAATCCCCCACTTGGGCGGCCAACTGTCCTAGACGGAGTCGCCTCCACAGAAATAATATTAAAACCTTTTAATTTAATACTCTCTAAGGCCCATGTTTCCTGTAACAGGCAAAGGTCCCATTCTTTCAACCTTGAAAAGAAATCGGGGTCCTGGCAGCACGCCCTCCAACCAGAAATGTTCCAGGAAGCCAATTTAATCCGAGGAGGCTGTGATTGTCATAAGCTGGGGCCATCACTGGTGAGCTCCGTCCTTAGGTCCACCAGATTGACAGGGGTCGGGGTCCCAGCCACCAAGGGAGCCCTCACCAAGGGGGGGGCAATTTGCATACCTCCGGGAGAGCTCCCGGGTAGCCTTGAGGAGATAGTCGCCGCTAAACTCTCAAGGGGACAAGACCCACCCTTCGGTTGCAATTCAACCAACTGGACATCCAACGGCTCCGCACCCTCCTGTCCCAGAGCCAATGGGCCAGAGACCAATTCCACTATGGTGCTAGTGCCACTCTGGGCCAGTCACTCCACCTCCTGACTATTATCAAAAGGGTTTTCCATGGGGGGCTGGAAACTTGGGGCTACAGGAGGAGGGGTCCCCTTTTGTATCAAAAGGCCCCGGTTTCTTCTCGTACTTGACGGGGTATTACCCCCTGTAATAACAGCCCCCGCTCTCATATGGTTTAGTTGTGAACATAATAATTCCAGCCTGGATAATAGGTTTAATTCAGGGGTAATTCCCTCCCCTATTCCCCCCAAGGAGGCGAAGTCGCTACAAGTCAATACCTCCAGCCCGTGTTTTGAGGGGGGGTGAGGTTCACCCTGGGGGGTCCCTGGTCCGATTTCCATACTTCTCAAGCTACCCTCTCTTACCTCCCGACGTGGGCTACCCAGATTATTATTTGGATTTTGCAGGGTTGGGGAGGGGTTACTTACTGGTAAAGCCTGGGCGCCACCCTGGGATCTCCCCTCCCGGGGGGTTGTTCTAACCTGAGGCTCCTTGCTCTCCAGAGAGGCCAACCTACCATAAGTCAGTATATTACCTGCAGCAGATTGGAAGGCCTGGGAGGTAAATACTGATCTCTCTTCCAGGGATTCATTAGCAGCCCAAATAGCCTCAATAGAATCTTGCGAAATAAATCCTACGTTAATTACTTGTCTATCCTTGGAACACAATAGTTGCTCAACCGATTTAATATCATGATAGACCAGGAACCTCATCTCCTCTCTTCTTAGGCTTGAACCGACCTTTTGGAATCTCAGTGACCTATCCTTTGAGTTTATTATCTGTTCCCCAGGACTGTTTAATTAAAACTGTACTTCCTTAGTTTAAACAGCCCCTGCAGAGATCTGCTGTGGAGTTTCATAAGGTCAGCACGTGTCTCTCCCAATCTCCATGGCTTGCAAGTTTTGGTGATTTGCTGGTTTTAATTAAGATTTTTTTTTTCCCTTTAAATGCTCTGTAGCCAGTTAAATGTACTCTGCTCTGAGAAAATTTCAGGCCTCCCATCTGGGGAAGGGTTAAGCTCAGTCAGGGTGATCAGCTTACAGATCCTTTGTATGGTACAAACACTGAACTTCCAGAACCCCTAGTCTCTCAACATGGAGCATTTTAACAGGGCTGTTACTGCAATAGGTAATAGCCTTTAACAGAGAGACACGGACATCTCATGATCCTTCATCTGTGCCCCTCATGCTCTTTAAGACCAGCTTGTAGGATACTGTCCTTTCTGACAGGAAGAACAATCTACCTTCTTTAGATGGTCACAGTCAGTAAAGCAGGAAACGGCGTGTTCGTTGTAACTATTTTCTCACTCCACCTTCTACGCCTAGCAAGGACCATTTTCTCTCCCTTTTAGGGATCATCGTTTTATCCACATTCTAATACTTTAAAACTTATCTCTATATGTATTGCCGCCCTCATTGCTGCTTCCCACTGCATCTTCCTGGAAAGTATTCCTACCCTTCATCCTACTCCTAGCTGGTCCTTCTGCTTCTGCCAAAGCAGTTAAAGCAGCTGGTCCTTCCGCTTCTACCCAAACAGTTGAAGTAGCACCAATAGGGAGCACACTCACTCTCCCCTCTACGTCCACCCACCACCTGGACACATGCATGGGGCATTGATTCTCGTGGTGGCGAAGTACAGGCAGCCATGACTGTGGAGCCTCTTCTAGCACAGAAGCCTGCAGGGTTTGGAACAGTGAGGGGACCGCCTCCACATGACCAGTGAAGAAGAAAGAGGACACAGAACTGCAGAAACAGAGAAAAGAGAGAGAGAAAAAAAGACAACCAGGACATGCTCCAAATCAGCAGTGCCCATAGACAAGCGCATGGCAGAATCACACCCCCCCCCCCATCCTGTTGCATCCCTTGCTCAACAGCCCCTGACCATTATGAGCGATCAGAAATATTGCCTACAGACACTACCAGCAGTGCTATGCCCCATGGTATCCTATATAAATCACCTCCAATGGGCCAGATTTCACCTTCATGCGCTTCAGAGGTTCCTGAAAGATGGCACCAATCACTAAGTGATGCGATCCTACAGTTGCAGTTGTGTCAGCAGTGAGGGAGCTGGTGGATTGTGGTAGCCCATTTCCTTCATGGGCTACCAGATGTAGAACCAGACAGGTAGTTAGCACCACAGGGATCAGCCTGAAGAGCTAGGGAACCTTCCTTGGCAGCCATGACACATAGGAAACAGAGTTATTGAAAGAAAGCAACATGAACATCAACTTGAAGCACTGAATGACATGCCTTACTCTGAAGAACCTGGACCGTCAAGTCCAAGATAGACATGTAGTATTGGCTCACTCTGCTAATACATCTACAGAGGCCTACATAAACAAGGTGTGGGGGCATCTAGGTCAGACAGCTTCATGTTGGAGGCCATCTGTCTGTTGACTTGAGTAGAGAAACACCGGCTATCCCTCAGGACAGTCCATATAGGCAGGGAGAGAAACTTTGGGAAAAGATAGAAAGTTAACAAAAATTAAGGCCATCTTGGGTTTATATGACTCATATAAGTAGGAAATGGAGAAGATCTGTCAGGGCCATCTTAATGGGGCTTCGTACAGGATTGTTCTCTGTACCGGAGGTTCTGGTACACCTGTACTTCAGCAGTGCTGTCACGGCACACCCAAACCATACTTACCTGACAATATATACCACATAGTCATGCTCTTAAATAGAATATAACATTGAAAACTCTTCTTGCATGTAACTGTAGACAAAATGAAGCAGGTATTAATTGAACTGCTGAGTTATCCATTACATGCATAATAGTAAACAAGTATAATTTAATATCTGTTTGTAACCACTGTGGAGCCATGGCTCACTGAGCACATATACCTACATTTTGAAGGCACACCGGACAACCAGCTAAGGTTCACCACTGGAAACCACTGCTCTGTGCTCCTACCACTTCTGGCAGGAAGACGTTTACATAGCTTAATACGTTTCCACTGTTAAGAAGATTTTTCTGAGATTCAGCCAACATGTTATGTTAATCTTGGTTTCATCTTGTTACTCCGAGTTATTCCCCTATATATCAAAGAAATTCCTCTTCTTGCTTCATGTTTGCACTTTTCAAAATATTTGTAGACTATTATTTCACTTGTACTTACTATGCTCATTCAGTTTAGTCTGTCTCCTGCATCACGATAATTTGTATTGCTGTTTGTCTCTCTTTATCTAACCAGTTTTTATCACATCCATCAGCACAATAGATAGGTACTCCCCAAGTACATTTGAGTTACATTGCAAGAAATCCTGTGTAATATTATGGAGTCCTTTTTCTTCCCCTTTCTCTGAGAAGTTTGCTTAAGTTTTATCTCTTTTTTCTTATATCACTTAGAAAAAGCATTCCCACCATAACCAATGAAAGAGGTATTACAGTTTGCCTTAAGGGTGGTCAGATGAGATTAGTCTAATCTCCTCTGGAAGTTTGTTCTGCAGCAGATAAACCTCCTTGACTGGGAACACTTTATCTCCAACTCTCAAACAATTCATGAGATGCCTCATCCCAGGGGAACACAGCTGTCTTGGAAGATCATGTCTGGAAATGTGATCACTAATATAGCTGGGTCCTGACCTTCCAATGGCTTTTCAGGATCAAAAATATGGATTTGAATTGTCGACTGGAGCAGGTTGGAAGCCTCTGGAGGGACTGGAGCATGTGGCAATGTGCGCACTCTGATGTTCACCTCATCAAAGAGATGGGGAGCTGCATTGTGTATGAGCTGCTAGATCATCGGAACTGTAGACCAGATCAAAACTGTAGGGGGTGCTTGGGTCCCAATAAAGAACCAGTGGGATCCCTGGCTTATGTTTCTTTCAGTCCCAGTCCTGTAATTTAGTCTTGTTTAGCACACAAGGGTCTGATTATGACTGTGCTAAGTTCCCTTGGGTATTTGTGTGCCAGACAGATATCCCCTACTGGGGTATATGGTCTGGCCTCCAATCTCTAAGCCAGCCTTTGCCATCAGTGGTGCTTAGTCGGATTGCAGTTCCTATTGCCAGACTCATTTACAAAGTCCTCAGGACCCTCTGGTCCGCACAGTTAGTTAAGTTTATTTAGGCACAACCCTCCGCCATGGCCCATTATCAAAAATCTTACAATCCTTTCAGTAGGTATTTAACTATTTACAATAAAGAAATTATACAAAACCAAGAACATTACAGTCTTTGGGGAATCTGCAACCCAATATTCACCCCTACTTAACATCCCATAGGGGTGGTAAATCTCCAAAAATTGGATTAGTAAAATTACCAAGTAGTAAGAATCCAACTTGCATAATATAAAATAAAACATCTACCTAGAAGTCATCAATATAATAGCTAACCCTCTTATTTCTAGCATCTCCGTCAAACAAAACCTACAACAAAGAGGAGACATATGCTTGGCGTATTTCTTTTGCTCTGAGGATGAAGACTGCCAATTGAGCCAAGAAGCCATTCTCTGTTTGTTGAAAAATCCAAACTAATTTCTCCCACTTGGAGAAGGCATTGATATAGTATGGAAAAGGGAGAAGAAACTTCTGTCTAATAGTATTAAATAAAGGGTGCTGAAGTACATAATGTATAGTGTCCTCAATTCTGTCCTGACAGCTAATACAAAACCTCATATTTAGAAGAATAGCACGCCTGCGACCTTCTACCATAGCAGATGGCATTTGCTCGAATCTGAGTCTAGTTAGTGCCACCCAGAGTTTCCATTTCATTTTTAAGGTATTCTTCCAAACCCCATGAATATTTAATCAAAATATAAATAGGGGCAATCTTAGAGACATGGACAGTGACAAAATCATTTTGTCTGACAATATCCCTAATGCGTTGCATAAGCAATAATCTATCCTCTTGAGGGAACAAATGTGAATCATTATAAATGAAACTGCCTAAGCCCAGTCTCGTCAGAGTAAAATGTACATATGTTAACCATGGAGCTTGCTTGTCCATACCACAGTTTTGATCCTCAATGAAGCACATTTTAGGCAAACGTAATGCAGAGTACGTCAGTACCCTAAGCCAGTAATTCAACACTCAAATAGAAATTTGGGACTCTATTGAATCAGCTCCTACCTCTAGCCGTAGCAAAGCTGCTGAAAATGAATCTGGGACCCCCAAAGCGGCATGCAAAACCTTATTCTGTGGTATCTCCATGTTCTGTTTGACCACAATACCCCATACTTCTGCCCCATACAGCAATTGGGCATTAACCATTGCCTCATAGGCCCTTAGAGGGGTTTGCAGAAATCTCCTAGTCAGGGACACGTGTAGTCGTTTAATAGCACCTGTTGATTGGAGAGTCTTAATCTTAGTGGTTTTTTGATGATACTCCCACTTGCTATCTAGTGAATGCCAAAGCCCAAGATACTTGTAGCTCTTAACTATCTGAAGTTTAGTATTGCCCATCCACCACGCATGGCGATTGACCCCGCGCCCCCAGGCCATAATTTTAGTTTCCCCATAATTAATACACAGCTTGTTATATGCACATAAGGTTTCAAATGTTGTAATGGCCCTCTGTAACCAACTGGGGTCTGTGATATAATTACAGTATCGTTAGCATATACCAACATGGGCACTATTGTTGTCAAAATATTAGGCGGATGGAAATCTCCATCCAGCATAGCTACTATCATGCCGTTGGTATACAAGCTAAATAAGAGGGGGGCAAGGACACAACCCTGTCTAACCCCCCTTATAATATCCAACTTGGGAGATAGTTCACCTATAATACCCCAACGAACCTGTGCCCAAGTACTCTCATAATATGCTACAAGTAACTTCAGCAGAGGGGGGGTCTATACTTAGTGGCCAACTTACCCCACAAAATCCCCCTATCCACTGAATCGAATGAAGCAGCCAAATCTATGAATGCTACATAAAATGTAGATTACCTCTTTGAGACATACTTATATTTCAGGTATTGCAAGGTGAATAGATGGTCTATCGCTGTGTAACCTGCACAAAAGTCAGCCTGGTATTCCTGAAGAATATTGTTCTCCTCCACCCATGCTTGAAGATGGCTTAGCAAATGTCTGCCAAACAATTTGGCTGTTACATTAATCAGGCAGTATGCTTGGGGACTGTCTCTTTGCCCCTTCTTGAAAATTGGAACAATTATACTGCCCTGCCAAGATTTTGGAATTAGACATATATCAATAATAGCATTGAACCATGTGTCAAGGACAGGGAGCCACCATGCTGTGTCTGATAAATATAATTCTACCGGAACCCCATCCGGACCCGGGGCTTTATTACATTTCTGGTGTAAAAGGAACTTATAAATGGATTCAGTAGTTACATGATATGCCAACATTTTTTCCCTTGCTATTCGTGAGGCTCCAACTATACAACTGCCCTGTTGACAACCCTCAAACTTAGTAGAGAAATATTGCACCCAACAATCTGCAGAGATATTTGCCTCTACATTAACATTATATCTGCCAATTCCCTTTGAAACCATTTGCCAAAAAGTTTGACTGCCCTTGTTTTAATAGCATCACATATTTTGTTCCATTGGGCATCTGCGTAAGCTAATTTATTACCCTTAATCAGGGCTTTATATTCTTTACGGAGTGCCTTAAATCTAGAAAACTGTTCGGAGGCTCCAACAAGCAGAGCCTTAGATTTAGTATTCAATACCTTCTTTTTCATGGCACCCCTCATGATCAAACCATGGATTTCCTCTTATAGTCCTAGCTCTCACCTTCTGGGGATCCACTGAACTAAAGAAATGTGGCTGAATACAGCTAAATATCTGATGCGACAAATAAAAAATGTCCTGGGGATCTTCTGTATCTAATAACATTGCCCTAAGTTTTAACAGATCTTCTTCTTCTTCTTCTTCTTATTATTATTATTATTAACAAACATTTATATAGCGCCAGCAGTGTACCTGGCACTTTACAAAGTAATAAAATAGACACGGTCCCTGCCCCTAGGGCTTACAATCTGAGAGACAGGAGCTGGGGGAGAGACTTAGGAAGGGGAACAGAGGGAGAGACAAGGGGTCTAACATTCATGAGGATGCGAGGTCTCAAGTGCACGTACTTGGCTTGGTACGTTCTTCTTGCAGAATGTGGGACATAGTAAGAGCCAGATTTCCAGTCCATTTAACTCTTTTATTAATACTAACTGGGATACGGGCATCTCCCACGGGAGCTATCCTTTGTCTACCAGCGGGTACTCTAGGGCCATAATGGGCAACCTCCATATTAAATAATACGGTGAGAGGACGATGATCACTTTCAGGATGGCTCTCCACTCCAAAACTCATTATAGCTGGCCAAATGTTGGGGTCAATTAATATATAATCAATAGTACTCATCCCAGTTCTAGCTATATATGTAAACTCAGATGCTGTTGCACTGGGAAAAGAACCATTGAGCATCCTGAAATTTGATCCAACCAAAAGCTGTTGAAGTCTTTTGCCTGCTGGATTCAACCTGGTATCTTTCAACACTGGTATGTTAATTCCAAAGATTTCGTTTAGGGTTGTAAATTCTTCATTCAGCCAATTTAAACCCCCCACCCTGGCATTGAAATCACCTGCAATAATACACCTCCCATGCGGAAAATCATCTCTAAGAGTTTCTACGTAGGTGGAAAATAAATCCCACCTCTGTGAGATATCCTCCAACCTAGCTGCAGGTGGCATGTACACAATGGGTGATTTCAGACGTTACGGCCGGGTACTTTCACCACGGGCCGTGGGGTGGTTCGGACCACAGCTGGGGGTGAAGGAGCGCGCCAACAGACGTGCGCCTCATTACCCCCGGCCATGGTCCGAACCACCCCACGGCCCATGAGGAAAGCGCCCTGCCGTAACGTCTAAAGCGGCACCACCACCCCGGAGGGGGCAGGGTCGCATGGTTCAGCGTGCTGCCGCACAGCCCCACCCCCTGCATTCCCCGGCGGCCTTCCTCCCTGCTAACGGATGGCGGCAGCGGCCAATCTGGCCGCTGCTGCAACCACAGGCGGGGGTGACTGCCATTGACCTCGTGAACGGTAAGTAACCAGACGTTACTTTCTGTTCACCATGGCTGTGGTGGCCTTTCACCACAATTCTCGACCTCCTCACGTCTGGAGGTCCAGAAGTGTGGTGAATGCGAACACGGGCCGCGTTTGACTGTGGTGCACATCTGGCAGCGAGCCAACAGACATGCACCACAGTCAAACGTGGCCCGTGTTTGACTGTGGTTCAGCCGGGGTGAATTTCTGAAATCACCCATTAACAAGGATCAACAGTTGGCAATGGGTGAAAACAGACATGACGCTAATCACCCTTTAACCACCCTTGGTGGTCATTTATGCATGTTGCGGGGCTGTATAGGGCACCAGTACAGCCCTGCAACATGCATAAATAACCACCAAGGGTGGTTAGTGTCATGTCTGTTTTCACCCAATGTGGTGTGGTAAGGACAACTAATGTCCAAATATGATGGCAACTGCTGAACGGCCCAATCTGATCTATTATAATCATGGTAGCTAGACCTGCCTTCTCCTCCCTCCCCAACCTCCATATGGCTGGTTCAACAATAGAATCTCTTTGCTGAAGGATCCATCATTCACACCCAACTCATGTTGGTCCAAGAATCTAATTTTAGACCATTCTTCACTAGTAATACAATTGCCATAACGTTCTTTAACTATATACACCTTCCCTGGGTCTTCCAACCCATCCACTAGTTGAAACTCACCCTCAACCACACTTGCCTGCTTATTAATTTGAGTAGTTGCTTCAAGAGGAACTATATGGGAGGGTATGACCGAGTCAGTAGAACTTGTACAAGGAGAATTTCTAATATCTAGGAGTTTAGCCTTTAAAGTTGTAAATTGTTTCAGGATACGATCCTGACCTATCTCTGGGTAAGTCCCAAGAGATCTTATTAGTCCCAACTCATCCTCTCCAAATTCACTAATGATTAAGGAGTCTAACTCTTGTGGCTCTATTCCCTCCCCACTCAAGTTTAGCCTTTGGTTAATTTCGCTCAGAGGCTGCTGCTCTACCTTATCCTTCATTTCATACCTAACAGAATCAACAGCAGTGGGAAGGCATAAAGTTTCCTGAGTGCATGAAAGAGTACTTTTACGTTCTTGACCATCATCTAAGATGAATCCTTCCTTTGGTAACATCCTTTCTCAGGTAACATTTCTACCTGTGCCAAAGATCCGTCAGATTCTAAGCATCCGGAAGAACTACGATCCTGTAAATTATCTGCCAGATGAGTTTAAAGGTGAAGGGTCCAAAACTTGAGCCCTACCTAGTTTCCTTTTAGAGGACTCCCTCCCAGGGAAGTCCGAAATCTCATTCTCTTTCAGGTCCTTACTAATTAACACTTTTTGCAAAATCATAAAGTTTGATAAAATCAGCAACATATCTTTAACCTCAACTAAATAATTAAATAGCATCTCAATAGTCTGATTAATTTTGGCCATTAGATTACTTGTTAGAACAAATTGCTTACCCCATGTCTCCCAAATAGATTGTGCAAGGAATCCTGGTGATTCAGTTGTATTCCCTTCCCCTTGCCTCTGGAAGGATGACTGTACTGTATTTCTATCCCTATTTAAGTTATTGGAGACTGCAGCATCAGAATCTAATGAATCCATAGTCACATTGGTGGCTATTTGGGGACTCTTAAGTAAGCTTCTACCAGCTTCTAAAGGCTGGATAGTATCATCAGTTGATATCACAGTAGAATCAGTTGTCACAGGGAAGAAATTAGTCATTTTTGTTTGACCAGGTAATAATAGTCTCTCACTATTGAGGGCTGTCGGAGGGCCTTCTCCAGTATCTGAGGACAAAGCCCCCTGCCTAAGGCTAGGAGACGGCAGGAGCACTATGCAAAGCTCCTTCCTCATTGACCTCCCTGGCTCAACTGAGAACAGTCCTTATAAAGCCCCAAGAGTCCTAGGGGCTGAACTCGATGATTGGCCAGAGTCGCTATTCTCTATTCTAAAGAGCACCTGCACCATAGCACCAGCTGTAGCGCTGTCCTACATCCAGTAAGTGTGCCTGCACCCAAGTGTTGGTGCTCAGTCTTAAAGGGCCAGGGGATAGCCCAAGGCTACATAAATTTAAACTAATTTAGACTGGAGATGACAAATTAATGAATCATTGTGCTCAGGACCTCGTCCAGACTTCTTCCAGTTTATCAGTGTCTTTTGGAATATTAATTTTCATTTTTTTCAATTAGGTTTTCATAAGAGAGTGTTAATCTACTCCAACGTGGGCTGGGGAGATGATGTGTCAAAATTGCAGATCTCAAGAATCTGTAACCTGCCAAGTGTTCTTGGCAGACCATTTTTCCACCACCTGTGGGTTGCAGGAAGACTTTTTAGGTAATTTTGAACCCTGGTTCTTCACCTCAAGTCACTTGGCAGAGGGCATTTTCAAATGACCAAAGTAATGTACACTAGTTTGAAATAAGTACGGTGTTTGTTAGTCCGCATTAACATAGCGATGCCTTTTAGACGGACAATGTAGTGTGGACTAATGACTCAGAAAATAATTGTAACCTACCAAACAAGACATTAGTACAGACTACTTTAAGTGCAGTTCTTATAAAACCAAGTGGTTGGGGTTTTATAAGAACCATACTTATATCTTAGTTCACACTAATAAGCGCTGTTGACAGCGTTCAGATGGACAGACTAGTCTGCACTAGATTCAGTTAGTGCAGACTTAACTGTCCATGTGAAAACACCCAGATGTTCTTGAAAGGGTTAGCTGTGTTAACTAGTACAGAACTTGAATATATTTTTCTGGTGGCACAGACGTATCACTGCAGACTCGGTGAGTAGAGAGCAGACATGGCTGTAGCAGAGGCAGAAGAGAAAAAGGAAACTGACTTTGCTATTTCCCTTGCTTAACTGCATGTGGCCCTCCTAGAAGGACTGGACTCATGTAAGGTGCAGGTCACTTTCAAGACACATTTCCCCTCCTTAGCCCCAGATACAGATATCACCAATCTCATTTGGTTTTTATCATTTTCAATTTTGTCAGAAGCATATTTTTTCTCCTTGCTGATGCCTCTTCTATCTTCTTTGCTGCTGGCTTTGTGACTCAACACTTTAATTTATTCATCAGATGAACTCTTATTATACAGTCTTGATTTTTATGTTTATACTCATAGCGCTTCACATCAGACAGCATACAAACCTCTAATTACTTTTGGGACAGTTGAAGTTATATTTTCCGCAGTGTCTTTCCTCGGCCTGAAATCAGGAAAGGAAGGAGGGAAGCTACCTTCCAGAACGTGAACAAAGTACTTCTCCCTGCAGGCACCAAATTAATATTTTATCACATTTTTTCCAGTAGATCTTGGCCTGTGATGATGCCAGGACTTATAAACTAAGCTAGGTTGGTCTCTATCAGCGCTGAGATGATAGTTATTGGAGGTTCCATTGGATGAATTGTCATTTCCCTTTGTGTTGAGCCAACACTAGCATGCTGCTAGGAGGTACTGTACAACTGGAGAGGTCTTCTTTCTAATTTCAAAACCTATATTCCTGACCTATGAATCTTTTTGTAAGAATGATCTGACCTCTTCAGCAGAGGTATGACAGCGAGGTGTAGTCATGTCAAATTCCAGTGGCAGGAATTATTAGTAGCAATTTGTAGTGTGTAGCCTTTTTGTATTAGATTCTCACAAGACTTTGTAAACAATAATTTCCCTTTCATTTCTTCCTCATCTATAGTTCCTTGCTTAAAATGACAGAATCATTATTATTGATGGGTTCACAGGCACAGAGAAATCATGCGACTTGTCACACAGAATTACATTTTACTTACCTACAGTTCTATTTATAACTTCCTTGGAACACACAGCATTCTTTCATTTCCCATCCGCTGTTATAGAAGTGTGCAGTTAAAGAGCTGCCAGATTTCTCCCCAGAGATGGTTTTACTTGGTTGTTGCTTATTTCCGCATTCACTTTGTAAAGTGGCAGGGCTCATTCAAGTAGAAAAATTCCATATAAATATAAGTTGAACATCCTCTCCCAGCAGGCACCATATAAGGAAGTCAGCTGGCAGTGTCAAAGGTATTGCAAAATCTACTAGTGCACTATTTGTCAATATTAAAATAGCCTACTAACGTTCCTTATTA